>JAHWFO010017185.1:6685719-6707417 GCA_023313115.1 Rhysida immarginata
TCCCTGGATTCTGACGGATTGTTGTAACTTTCTTTGTTGGCCTCGGACGGACCGACGGACGGATAAGAGAATTGTAGGTTATATATATAATTTTTTTTTTGCCTCACAATCAGAGCACCTCCCCTCCCTTGAAAGAAAGAGCTCTTGAGAAAAAAGATTTTTTTTTCCTCTCAAGAGGAAAAATAAAAAAAAATAAAAATAAAAAAAAGAGAGAGAAGATTTTATTCTAAAGTAATGATATGCTATTTTCTATGTAATAAAAATGTTCATTCCATCTTAGAATAATTTTTATTATCCATTTTAAACTTCAGAGAGAAGATTTTTTCTCTTATTTAGCTCCTCAAGCCAATAACAAAAGCTTGGATAATTGAAGGAAGATAATTGAATTCCTCATCCAAATTTCACCACAAAAAGCATAAATGGCTAGATGTTCTGTATCGTATATTACAGTTATTCATTAAGTGGCCTACCCCTGCCAAAGGAATTTGCCAAAAAATTTTCAGAAACCAAAATATAAAAATATAAAATGCATTATCGAGTGCTCTGAAGTGTAGATTCCTTGTCTCCTTTTGTAACGATAAAATTGTGTGGAACTATGTACTACATAGAGGCAGGAGCAGGCTAGTCTAGAGCTGACAAGCTCACAACAGGAAGCACTGTTGCTCGCGGAAGTGACCGTCTGCTTATTTTCAAAATGGCGGTTTGTTTACTATTGGGCAAGGTCTATACATATTAGATTGCTTTTATTATACATTGTCGTCTCACATTACTTTATAATATATGAAGTATGGGTCAATATTTTGTTGTCTTTGAAACTCATCCCAGTGTCTTCCTTTTACAAAATCACGGTACGATCTGGGAATATTTTTTCTTAAAGTGCTTCTAAAATATTATTTATTCTATCTTAAATTCCATTAAGATCATACGTTATTATAGAAAAGCTATTTTGCCACTTTCTAATAGGACTTACTGTTGAATTGCATGGATAACCAAATCACGTTTCGAAGGTAAATAGCAATACTGGTGAATAACTTCTCCTGTAGAGACCCATGTGTGGAAAAGACTGTAGTGAAGCAGCGGTTGGGGCAGATGCTTCAAAAAACTCTGAAAAACAAAGCAAAAAAACAACAAATATTATAAAATTCGATATATTTTAATCAATTATCTTCCATTTAATTTCTTTAACGGCTACTCTCTATGTTTAGTTGAGTTAATATTGATAACTTTACTCATCTCCACTCTTGCTCCCTTGGAATCAAAGATCTATAAAAATCGATTTTCGATAAGGGTCATGAATAGATTGGCATTAATTACGAAGATGTTCCGATTCGCGTCATTAGCGGGTAATAAAAATGCTCGGTGCAGGTTTGGCATAGGATGCATAAATAGATGCAAAGCATTTTCGGAAGGGAAGTTCGATTTAAGAGCGCAATATATTCTTAAAGCAACCAGCTGCAACCGCGGAATCAACAAATTTCGAGGACATGGTTTAGCTCTACGTTATCGATTTCGGAACCGTGTGAAATCGCAATATTTTATTCATAAAATAGGACGAAATTACAGAAATCCATAGAACTCTGTTTGCTTTCTAAAAGTTACCACCGTTTTATTTATATTCTCTATAGGAAAAGAACGTTTATCCACAACTAAGTCACATAAAACCCGTATTACTATGTTGCTATTCTCGTAAAATACAATTTAAAGACATTGAGAACTTGAAAGAAAATTAATTATTTCATTTAATAACATCAAGTATTTTATTTAATAACTTATACAATTGCTAAAAATAGGCGTAGCTAGGGGGGAGCAGGTGATGACATCAGGGGCGCCAGTCTTGATACCCTTGCTGGGAGGGAGGTGGGGGGGGGGGTGCCGCGAAAACAAAATATGATACCACGGGGCGCCATTTACCCTCGCTACGCACTGTTGCTTAAGCATATTTCTACTGGTCACCGTTATAATTTCTAAGGTTATTAATTATTTTTATTTTATTCTTAATTTTCTATTCTTTAGTCTATTTTGGCATATAAAATGCCAAGTTTTCTGTCTGTTCGCGATCTCCTCCTAGATTCTTGGAGCGATTAAAACTAATCTGTGTATACAATATCTATGTATACAATAGCAAGAAATAAGTTTCCCACTTGAGAGGGCTGTAGAATGCGTTCTGTTGGTCCAAATGTGATAACATTTGAACTACAGGTAACTCGAATGATGTGCTTTACATTTATTAAATAAAAAATATTAGTACAATAATCCGCCGATAGGTGGCGCTGTAATAAACATAAACCCATTTGATATGCTTTTGCAATGTAAAATAACATAATAAAGTAGCATTACGACAGCTCAATATGCCCACCTTCATATTCAACAATGTGCTCTAACCGCAGAAACATTTTCCACAGCTGACCGGAGTGAGTCTGCCGGAATATCAAGAACATGCCGCCGAATGCTGTCCTTCAGATCTAGCACAGATGCTGGCCTTTGACGGTAGATCTTGTCCTTCAGGAAACTCCACAACCGAAAGTCGCAGGGGGTGATATCCGGCGAATGAAGAGGCCATGCCATTGGAAAATGACAGCTGATCACCCGTGCATCTGTGAAATGCTATCGTAGCAATTGCTTTAAATGACGAAAATGTGAGGAGGTGCGCCATCCTACATGAAAATGATGTCCTCAAGGTATCCACTCTGTTGCAGTTGTGAGATTACAAAATCCCTCAGCACACGACAGTATCTTTGTCCTATGATGGTACAGGTTTTGAATCCATTTGCAGTTATCTCATAGAAAAAAGACGGTCCAATGATAAAGGTAGCCGTAAAACCGCACCATACTCTCACTTTTTCAGGATGCAAGGGTTTTTCCTGGATAGCGTGACGGTTGTCCGCTGCCCAAATTCGACAGTTGTGGATGTTAACTTGCCCATTGAGGCAAAAATGGGCTTCGTCACTCCACAGAATGTTCCATGTCCAAGTGACGTCAACCACCATTTGAGCAAGGAACTGAGTCCGAAAAAAAGTTGTACGAAACTGAGTCCCCGTCCTGCAAGTGGTGCACCGACTTGATTTTGTAGGGATAAAAATGCAAAATCTGCCGTAAGATTTTTCGTACAGTGGAATACGGCATATCCAATATACGGGAAACAACTGGCACACTCACACTACCTTTCGGAAACTGACTGCTACCTTCAACGACCGCGGTAGCCACATTTTCGACGCTAGAAGACGGGATTTGCTTTGTCCTCTACCTGGAAGAATGGCAAGTTGCCCAGTTGTTTTGAATTTCTTTATCATCTTGCGTAGGGCACATGGAGTCATTGGGCCTCTTCGCATACGCTTCATACGACGTAATTCCTTTACAGTTGCAACAGCGTTCTACTGGTACTGGTAGAACAATTTTACCAGTAGCGCTTTTTCAGGCAACGTAGGCATGATGTGCAGAGCAGCAACTAACGCTCGTGCAGAATCCGTCGTCTTTTTATCCGAAGAATAATGCTAATAGGCATGTGCTGTAACGCATATGATGTTTCACATTTTCCATATATGCAAAAAAATACCATTTGTGTTAGAGCGCCATCTACTGGTGAATATTTGTACTAAAATGTTTCATTTAATAAATGTCAAGCGCATCATTTGAATTATCTGTATTTTAATTTTTTTTCTCATTTGGACCAACAGAACGCATTCTACAGCCCTCTGAAGTGGGAAACTTATTTCTTGTTAACTCTGTATAAAACTTGATCCGGTGCTTCGCTTGGGGATAGAGATGTTGGTTTATTAGAAATTTTTGCGCCTTTTACACAAGTTATATCTGTACGCAGCCCAGGACAAACACAAACATCCATGCCCACGGCGGGATCCGAACCCACGACTAGGCAGACACGAAAACTAGAAAGCCTACGCCCTAGCTCTCTCGGCCACCTGGCCGGCGGGGGATAGAGAGACGCCATTGAAATGCGTGTCAATTGATCATGGTCAATTTTGATCTGAAAAGGGACCAATTGATAGCGGTTAGAAAAATATTTGAAAGGCTTTTGAAACTAGGTTCAATTAATGGAAATAAAAGTTATTTACGAGTTCACATAATATAGGCGGCAAAGCAGGCGAAAAGGCAATTAGAGAATAAAGAAGAAGAAATCAAGAAAATGACAACTGCACGAACTATTAAACTACAGGGTGTATCCTAAGTAAGTTCAGGTGTTTGACAGTCAATGATTCCATTGTAGAACACAATTTATTTAATCTGTGAATTGGTATACATCATTAAAGCATACAAAAATGTTTCTCTATGTGCGGTTTTCCAATGCAATATCAATCTCTGCTCCATCGTGATCGATTACTGCTTGGAGGCGCGAAGCCACGTTTGCATAGAACTCAACAGAAATCGCGTTAAATTATTGGGATATCAGTTCCTTCAGTTCCTCGATACCGTCAATGGGGTGGGCGTAGACTTTCTCTTTGAGATAGCCCCACAAGAAAAAACCGGGGGTGTCAGGTCTGGGGACTCGGCTGGCTCAACACCACCTAAAGACAAGGCCTGGGCGCTGAAATTTCATTACTTTGTTACATCACCTCAGTAGGGAAAATTCAGAGCTTATTATTGGAGGAAATGTGGTTAACAATTCCCTACTGAGGTGATGTAACAATGTAATGGCGTTTCAGCGCCCAGGCCAAGATCTTTAGGTGGTGTTGGCTGGCCACTCGACGGGGCCACGTCGCCCAATCCACCTTTCAGATTCAGAGATGCGTGGACATCCAAAGCGTAATGAGGCGGGGAATGGACGTCTTGCTGCCACCATTTTACGAATTTAATATACCTTGCTCTGTTCAAAAGTTGTAGACTGTCAAAAACCTAAACTTATTTATGGGCCACCCTGTATCTTTTGTGACGACTTAATCGAATATTTGGGTTAAACAGAGCAAGTCAAAATAATGGACCCGTTTTCAGAAGTTTACTCTATGAAATCTAATGAACATATGGTATTGTGAGACATATGCTACGAACGGTAAACTTAAAGTTTACTTCAAATACCTCACATCACACCATATTAAGTATTCTATGTGAGCGCCTTTCGTAATCCGACACACATCAAGGCGATAGTCTTTCTCCTGCCAAACCTTTCGTAGCATGTCGCGGTCATTATCAGCAATGGCTGCAGTGAAAACATTGCGTGGAAACTAAACTGCAAAAGTTAAACTTTCGAAGCACATGTGTCCCATTACGATACGTTCATTCTGTCGCGACATGCTACATGAAAGGTTTGGCAGAAGATAGACTATCGGCTTGATGTGTGTCGGATTACGCAAGGCGTTCACATAGAACACCTGTATTGTGATGTGATGCAATGTGTTCGAAATAAATTTTGAACATTAAGCTTTCGTAACATATGTCTCACAATACCTTATGTTCATTAGATTTCACAGAGTAAATTTCTGCAATCGAGTCCATCATTTTGACTTGCCCTGTATTGTAGATCTGCCTTTTAGATAGTTTTGGAATTTAAATAAAATTATTAAAGGTTTAAAAGTCATTGTCAAATATCAGTTAATCTGTAGCTGAATGGCTATTATGGAAGCTTTGAGCAGTTTGCGAAGACATTGCTTGGCCAATTGTTAAAGGCTGGTTTGCATACATGCAAAATTGTATGCGATTGTACATTTGTCCAAACAATCTCCAATCACCGGAAAATCGCATAACGCACGCTTTTATGTATTCACTAGCTGTTGCCCGCGACTTCACCCAATGATGACGTCATCATATGGAAAATCAAGAAGAACGCTAGGCTGAAACAATGATATGACGTCATCATCTGGTGTCAATGTCAGTCGGCTGACGAAGCCGCTAAGATAATTAACCTTTAGCTCATATGCGCGGGCAATCGACTTTCACGGTAAACCAAACGCTGGAATGTTTTAATTTGCTTGTAGTTCCATCTGTTGTTTGCTTTGTGAACTAAAGTATACCTTGACCTCATGTCAGCTTGTCTTCAACTACCAGCTTAAAAGAGTTTAGCCTAGAACTCGGCTTCTAGACGGCGTATCACGATAAATCACACACCGTTTTTTAAGTTTTACCTCAAACAATGTAACTTGTGAAAACCACGTTAATTTTCGTGTAGTAGTTTTTACGTGATGAAATAATAAACAAACGTACAGACAGATAAAAAAACTTCTAAAATGACTGTTTTGGTTCTGTTAGTGTTAGTAAGGCCTGTCGCATAAGATTTTCTTAAATATTTTCTATGCACAGACATCGGATCGGCTACAATTTTATTATAGGTGTAAATGTAGATCAGGTTTCTAGAAATTAAGGCGTCGACTACTAAGGTCATTTTGCGCCTATTATACAAGTTATATCTTTACGCAGCCCGAGACAAACACAAACATCCATGCCCACGGCGGGATTTGAACCCACAACCAGGCGGACTCGAGAACTAGAAAGCCTACGCCCTAGCCCTCTCGGTAGATCAGCTTTTAGACTAAGAAACAATGGTAACTCCCAGATGTGAATTTCGTTAGTTAACGATTTTATCATTTTAAGCATTTATTTATTGATTAACTTAAGAATAAAATAAAACTTTTTTTCCACAACGAAATAAAACTCTTTTTGCACACACTTTGTTTCGTTGTGCAAAAAGAGTTTTATTTTATTCTTAAGTTAATCATCCGCATTATCCACATACGATTTTTAGACAATTTATTTATTTATTATATGAGTAAATTATTAATGGCAGTGCCCATAGTGCTCATACGTTTTAAACCGCACTGGCAACTCAATCTACGGCGCGATCGACTCAACTCCATTAAAATAACAGGAACTATCGCGATTAATAGGAATATACTAAATGAGAGTTTCTATCATTATATCGATCTCATTGAAATATTTTAATGGATGGTTTCGCTGAACAACGTTTATTACATTATGGGTTCCTCATACCGGTTTCGGCTATATAGTCATCATCAGTACTTTTATGGTCTATGTGTATACTGTATATACGAGGATAAGTCAATATGCAGTATAAGTCGTAAAATGGCACAGAAAAGAAAGCTGAAATAGTTACCTGATGAAATTTGGTTTATTTTTCAACGTAATTTCCATGAACATTTAGGCACCACTTGTCCCAGCATTTCACGAGTCCCTCAAAATCAGCAGCGAAGAATGTTTGTGATCGTGCTTAGTCAGCTGGTACCCCTAAACAGACTTCCTCCATGTCCTGGAACCGGTGACCACCCAGATTAAAGGCGAATGGTGCGAAATCCGGACTGTAGGGCTGATGTTCCTGCCATTCCCAACCTAGGGAACGTATTGGCTCTGTGTGGACAAGTATTGTTTTCAAACAGAGGAACTCCATTTCGTCAGGGTTATGCAACAAGTGGCTGCAGTGAGAGTGTGAACCTGGAGCAGAAATTCCAAGAGCAGGATGCATTTACTGTTCCAAAACACGATGACCGTCACCTTCAGTGCCGACTGGGTGATCTTAAACTTCTTCGTTTTGGGTGATCAGTTATGTTTCCATTCCATTCTAGCGCATTTTGTTTCCGGTTCAAACTGGTCAATGATGATTTCGTCACCAGTGACCTTTCTGTTAAGAAACTCACAGTCTTTCTGGAGTACCTCATGAGATTCTCGAGGCCAACGTGATAACGAGGCCTGGAAATGGAAAAGTCACCTGACCATCGGGGTGCTAACAACATTCCAACCTTCGTTATTTCCAACAAACGGAAAAATACTGATTGTTAACATCCAGAATGGAGATAATGAAGGTTAGATTGTTGCTAGCACTTCCGATGGTCAGGTGAGATTCTGTAATGACAGGCCCATTCTTGCGTCTTTGTGTTAATCAGTGAGCTTACGAGGAACCCATCGTGCACTTTGTGAAACTGCAGATTGTCATGCACAATGCTGTAAGTTGTTCCATGTGAGCAATTCAACTGTAAAGCCACCTCGTCGATAGTCACACGTCGATTGGCACGGATCATGTTTTCCACTTTCCTCATGGTAGCGTCACTGCGAAATTGTGTAGGGCGACATGGACGAATGGTATCACGACAAACCTTTGTTACCGTAAACAGGTAACATTTCCTTGTGCACTTGCTTAGAAAATATGCCCTGCGCCCACAGAAATCGAATTACAGCCCGTTGTTCATCACGGGTACAATCAGCTAACACACTTGCGAACTTACCCGCTTGACATGACTCACTGCCGCACGAGAACGTGACTACGAGCGCTGTATACATTACACAATGGTGCTGTCACTTATACCGACGCTTGCGTAAAGGATCATTGGAACGACCGATATTCATAGCACAATTTCACATTGCAGCAATTTGAAGATTTCATTTTGTGACTTGCATATTGGCATCCCTCGTACATAGTTAATATGCCGAAGTATTAGAAATATAAGAGCCAAATGTGTGGATACTAGGATAACAACAAAGGAAGAAAAGACGAGGTATGTTGATCACATTAAGGACATCTTTTTTTTTTTCAGGAACTGAAATATTGTTCTTTGCAAAATATAAATACCCATTTATAAAATTTAAGAATTACAAATCGTATTTCAGTAAACAAAAAAATCTTTTTACGCTCACATTTCATATTAATTTTCGATTAGAAACCCATCTCCTTTGTATCGATTTTGGAATTACGAAATGAACTGACCGGATGAGTACATGTTTTCTTAAACATAATTGATCTATGTTTCGTTACTGGTTACGCTTGCTTTGTGGACCTCGAAAAAGCATATGACAGGGTTCCTCGGGAGAAGCTCTGGCAAGTGTTGCAAGAGTATGGAGTGGATGGGCAATTACTGGTTGCTATCATGTCTCTGTACGAAAGCTCTGAGATGTGTGTCCGGATAAATGGCATTAAGTCAAGACCGTTCACCGTGGGTGTTGGACTCCGCCAAGGGTGCGTACTGTCGCCCATCTTGTTCATTATCTTTATGGACTGGATAGACAGGGGCAGCCGAGGCGATGAGCGTGTTTGTGTGGGCGACTGCCTGGTGGAGAGGTTGCTCTTTGCGGACGACCTTGTCCTGCTTGGGTCTTCTCGCACGAACCTTCAGCATGCACTAGACCGGTTTGCAGCCAAATGTGAAGAAGCTGGGATGGAGATCAGTGTGGCTAAAACCGAAGCTCTGGTTCTTTCAAGACAGCCTGCTCAGTGCGCTCTCCATGTTAGGGGAGCCTCATTGAGACAGGTGGAGAAGTTCAAGTATCTCGGGATTGCATTCACGAGTGATGGACGGCAGGAGAAAGAATTGGATGCTCGGATCGGTGCAGCAAGCTGTGTCAGACGTGAACTGTGGCGATCCGTGGTAACGAAACGAGAGCTGGGTAACAAAGCCAAGCTCTCCGTCTTCAAATCTATCTTTGTCCCCTTTCTCACCTATGGTCATGAGGCTTGGGTAATGACCGAAAGAGTGCGATCGCGGGTACAAGCGGCCGAAATGAGATTTCTGAGAGGTGTGGCAGGTGTTACCCTACTAGATAGAGTGTACAGCAGCACAATAAGGGAATCTTTAGGTGTTGAGCCGCTACTTCTCCGCATTGAGAGATCTCAGTTGCGCTGGTATGGCCACGTGATACGGATGCCGCAAACTAGTCTTCCTAGGCAGTTGTTATTTTCCAAGCCGGTGGGTAAGAGACCAAGGGGTCGGCCTAGAACCAGGTGGCTAGACTACATGGAGAATCTGGGTTCGAGTCGCTTGGATATTACCAGGGATGACATGCGCCTGATGGCGGAAGATCGCGATCGCTGGAGATCCTCCATAGGGCTGCTGCCCCCGCGACCCTAACGGATAAGCGGGTTTGAAAAGTAAGTAAGTAAGTATAATTGATCTATACGGAAGTGAAATTCAATAGCAATAATTTCAGTTATGACTTAAGATCAAGAACATTTTAAATTCATGCATCACGAAAGTTGCGTCCATTATCCTTGTCAAATTTCAAAAAACATTTGCTTGTATTTTTTTAATTCTATTTTTCTTCTTATCCCGCCCCCCTCCCCATACACTACAGATTCACCCGTTTTAGAAATAAATTGTGATTACTGTTAGTAGGAGATCTTTGTGTATTTGCGTCAATGTTTTGTACATCTGTTGAACCTTGCTATTTATATCCCTACGAGAAGACTCCTAGAATCTTATTGATTTTCGATGAAGTTGGAGAGCATTAAGTTAGACTTAGTGAATGATATCCCTGTTTATAATTGAAATAATGCCAAGAGGATGTTTATTACAAATGTAAGTTTTTCCTCGTATATATTTTCATTTACCTAGATGGATATTAAAAAATTACTGATATTAAAATGGAAGTTAATATAAAAAAGTAATTTTTTTTTAATTGTCATCGTGAAAGCTGGAAATGACAGGATTCCCTGTAATCGAACGCGATTATTGGTGGGCTTTCGAAACGAGCGTTAGTTTCTAATATCACAGGGTATTTCCGGCAATCATTAATTGCACCCTGTAGAAAACCAACAAAGATTTTACTTCACTACGTTTTTCTGGATATTGGTAATTTTTCCTTAATCTACCAAATGAAGGAAAATAAAAGAAGCATGGGCAGCTCAGCTAATATCTATAAAATGACTATTGTTTTCAACTGCGTCATTATTAAGCATGCTTCAGTGGGCAATGATCTTGCAAACAGCAACCATATGGGATGCTATTAGTTGGTCCCACTGCTGAAGAGAAGGGAGTGAGAAGAGACCGGCGTTCTCCTGCCTTATCAGGCTCTTGACATCAAAGACGCGTAAACGCACGGGCCAGGGATAGCGCTGCGAGGCATGGGTCAGAGCCGTCACTCTTGCTTTCTGCTTGGCTTGAAACTCGGCTCGCCATAACGAATAGCATGGCCAAAAAAGCACCGAAAGCACGAAAACAATGACCAGTCCAGCTATTATTATTATTTTTCACGGGCATACTTTAATGATTTCTGTAATACATACGATATAAGATTACCGCTATACGCAAATGACAGCTAGTAAAGAAATTGAATTACCAACATCCACCAGTCCAAAGCACTAAATATCGGTAATCTTAGTAACCGCCAATTTTCCAACTTTCACAGAAACATGTATACTACTGAATCTTTTATTCACCAAAAGCCGTTGCATTTACACCGAGTGGCCAATTTATTATGACCACCTGACAGTTTAGAGCAAATTAGCTATGCCGTCATGCTTTTGTCACTAGAGGGCTAGACTGATATCAAAAAGGAAAACCTAGTGCTAACGCCGCTAGTAGAAGTGATTTGTTTGTGAAGATAGGGTTTTCACAGGATTTCGCAGACTTTGAACGTGGGATGATTGTAAGAACATGGAGCCATGAAGCGAGTAACAGGGTAAACGACACATTTGTGAAATGCTCAAAAGCAGCATTTCAAAGTGATTAAAGACTGGACTGTCCGCCAAAAGACTGGGTCTCACTGATGAAGGGAGAGTACCCAAGAAATGTACATCTGGGTTAGTAAAATATCTTATTGTGGAATTGTGGATTCGTGTTGTTGTTTACTGATAGTGGTGTTCACAGTTTTTGGCGTATATCGTTTGTATGGTTTAAAACTAATTGGACCTAACTACGAATACGAGATTTATAAGGCTAAATGATTTGTATATTTTTACCATGGGAACTACCAGTTTTTTTATTCAAAAGTAGAAGAATTAAAGCATACCTATATCGCCCAAATTGCATCTATCTTTTTCTTTCGGTTTTGGGGAGGTCGCCACATTAAGTTTCGGTCCGCCATTACCACCGTGCAAACGGGCCGAATAGCAACAAGCATACAAGCAAGCAGAAGCACTTAACAAGAGTGCTATGCAAGATAGTTAAAAAAATTTTCAGGAACTGGAAATAGATGTAACTTTTCATGTGTCAAACTGATTTAGTTACATCAAGATTCGGAATGTACGGTGTTAACGCGAACTTATTGCTGGATAGGGAAAAAGGTGGATACCAATTTTACAAAGGGTTTTGTTCGTACCTTATGGAATGATGGAGTTAGTTTTACCTTCATTTGCGTGAAAACATGCCAAAAAATAAAAACAAAACTCACAGACACGATTATTAATTAAAAATCTAGCGTGGATAAAAGGACGATTAAAAAGCCTTTGCAAAGTCATTTTAAGAAGGTGTCTTCGTATTTTTTTCAAGATGGACGAATGTTCATATAGACATTGTACAATTGGTTTCCAAATATTCTAGATCTACCCAAATTGCTTTCAAATCAGGGAATAAATGCTACTAACTATCAATGCAGGCCCACATCAACCAATTTCAAAGCTTAACTTCATTCAATGGGCATTTGGAGCGCTATGACCGTTCGCGTCCACCATTCCACATGACACAAAGCCAAACAATAAGTCGTGTGGGCGCACATCCCTGCAGCGATAGTACTTCGCCCCGCCTGCCATTGGCTAACCAAATTAACACGCGTAGGAGGCGGAGTCAACGAAAGTTGATAAAAAGAGTCTTTGAGAGAAGGGAGGCCCAACATATTTGATTCACAAGGAAGCATCAATGAACAGTCACAACTGGCTCAGCAGTGAACGAAAAATTAACCAAGGATTGTTTTCCGAGACCTTCGAAAAGGCAAGATGTATTGTATGATAATTCATTGCTGAATAATGTGAATGCTACTACAATAGCGTCATCAAAACAGAACCAAGGCGATATTGGCTCTTCAAAACATCGCAACCATGATTATAATCTCTTTCTCACTCTAACTTAACACTAGTGTTTTGTGTTATGCGCAAACGAGGCTGACTGGAATGTATTCATGCGCGCGGTAGCTGCCTCTAAAATACAGCGTAAATACAGCAGTTAGCACATAACCTTCTCATTTTATTGGGAAAGAGAGAATGAAGAACGCTTTCGTTAATTGGTTACTTTGTCACGTAATGCTCAAACCCAATCAGAAATGGCTGCGTGAGTGAACACACCGTAAAGTGATTCAACAGTGTCAAGTTAAGAGTGAGAACGTTCGAGTCCATGAATAAGGGCTAATGGTGCCTTGACGCATCGTTCAGACAAATATCCCATAGAAGGTCAGAGAGACGGCATTCTCTCATCGCGTCTTGTGGACTGCTGTGCGCCTGAAGACGGCAACCATCTCGATGACAGTAAGTGCTGTTACTATTTAACCAGCGTCTATAAAATATTCGAGAAGATCTGCTGCTGACTATTTATCAAATTTTTCCTTAAATACAGGGTGATTTAAATCGAATGCAAAAACTTAAAGGGGGTATTATAGAGGTTAAGATAAACACAAAACGTCCTATGAACATGGGTTCAAATATGAACGATAACTGAGATATGAACAGAAATAAAAATGCCGCCACCAAGATCAACAAGTTAACAACTCAGGTTCTGTAAAGCCTAGATTAATGCAATTTGGGGGAATAACAAGGTACATAAGACTGTGTATACCGTTAAAATTTGATTGAATTCCAACTGCAAGCGACTTCATTGTCAAGTACAAATCTGAAGGAGCAACGTCAGTGAAGTGGTAGGCCAAAGAAGATGACAGAGATCGTCGAGTGTGACAGGATGCAATCGGAAGTCATCAGATGAAACATTTGCTACAGAGTCCAGAAATGCCCTCAGCACCACCAGTGCAATCGCCATTCACCAGAAACTGAAGACTCTAGGATTTCCATGACCGTGCTGTTCATAAAGGCCACATCAGCAGAATCGATGCGAATTTAAGAATAGTGTGGAGAATCAATCAATAATGTGGAGTTCACCCTAACTGGACCATGAAACAGTGGAAACGTGTCTTATGGAGCGCCGCGCACACTGGCAATTATATGGGTCAATTTTGGGTCATGATATTTTTAGACAGCGGCCTAGCCCGGAATGACTTGATATTTTTAGACATGGACTTTAATGGAGAATTTTGTATCGACATGATAATGTTCCTTGTCACAAAGACAGGGGTGGAAGAAATGGACTTGCTTGCATAAAGCCATGATATACACTATATGATCACAAATATCCGGACACATGCACGTTTGCGCTCTAGCCACGAACGATTTCATGGAAATCAATAGGGCGTTGCACATCCCTTTGCCCGAATCACAGCTTCCACCCTTCGGGGAAGACTTTCCACCAAATGTTGGTAGGTACTTTCCGGAATGTTCCTCCATTCCTCCCGAAGAGCGAGAATCAGTTCAGGTACAGAAGTTGGCCGATGTGATCTGGCCCGCAAGCGTCTTTCCAATTCATCCCACAGACTCTCTATAGGATTGAGGTCGGGACTTTGTGCCGACCAACCCATTTCTTCGACCCCTGAGTCCGCAAACCACTGCTGTACACGCCTCGCTTTGTGGCACGGAGCATTGTCGTGTTGGTAGAGAAATGGCCCGTTTCCGAAAAATTGCCACAACGTTGGAAGTGCACAGTTGTCCAAAACATTCAGATAACGGTCAGAGTTCATGACTCCTTGCACAGGAACGAGCTGGCCCAGTCCGTACCATGAAAATGAGCCTCACACCATGACTCCTCCTCCTCCGAACTTGACTGTGGGCTCTGTGCACTCAGGTAAGAAGCGTTCTCCAGGTATGCGCCAAACCCAAACTCGTCCATCGGATTGCCAGAGTGTGTAGCGAGATTCGTCTGTCCACATTACACGTTTCCATTGGTCCATTATTCAGTTTCTGTGGGCTTTGCACCACTCCAGACGTCGTTTGGCGTTGACCCTGCTGATGTGGGGCTTGTGGGCAGCAGCACGGCCATGGAATCCCATCGTGTACAATTCCCGACGAATTGTCATGGTACTGGCATCATTTGCAGAGGCGTTTCGAAACTCTGTGGCAATTTTTTCCGCCGAGGACTTCCGGTTGCTGCGGGTGACACGACGAAGCACTCGACGGTCTCTGTCCGTTAGTTTCTTGGGTCTACCGGTTCGTTGTTGAACTGTTGTTAATCCCCGGGTCTTCCATTTCATAATGACATCGCCTACTGTTGACTTGGGTATCTGAAGAAGGCTGGAAATGTCACGCACGGACTTGCCGCATAGGTGACATCCAACGATGGTTCCACGTTGGAACTCGCTGAGCTCTGCCGAACGACCCATTCTTGCCAATGTCCAAGCAGAGTTGTGTCTGAAGGTGTGGGAAGCTATTTAAATGATGTGCAAGTAATTATCATGTGACATTGGGCCAATCGATGATCTGTGAGGGGTATCCGGATATTTTTGATCATATAGTGTACAGTAAGTACCATTGAACACATCAGAGCGACGATTAGGGGCTAGGCCACATAGCCAGTATCTGGGACTCCAATCATCAACACTCTTCGAGAAGAAACGAAGAAAGCTATTAAAGCTATCAACCAAAACCTGGTGAAAAGTCTTCCTCGGAGAGTAGAGGCCGTAATAAAAGCAAAGGGAGGTTCAATATCATAATAATTTTCGTGGGATCATGATTACAGTGAAAAGAACAGGTGTTCAGAAGCTTTTGATTCCATCACTTTGCACAATGTAAGCTTCCTTATCTTATTCTGCTCATGAGGCATTTTTTTCCTGGCTAATTGAAGCGTTGATACATGAAAAATTCGTTATTTTCTAGAATTAATACATTTTGAGCTAACATTGTGCCTATTTTTTTTCAAATTAAATTTCTAACAGATTATCTTCCCATGTTATTGCCTCAACTGAGCTTGATATTCTTTCTTATTGGATAGCGGGGTTTATTCTCATCTAAAAACGAAATATAAACCTTCATTTCTCACTTTAAACGAGTTTTAGTAGCAACAACAGTCAATAAATACTCTCAAAGGATTCCACAATATATCTTTATTTAGTATTAATTTTCAGTATGTATAAGTTTGAAGCGTTACGCTACTGCATTAAATAGGTGACTTAGGATTTTGAAGGATATGATTTTGACAAAATGATGAAGGCAAATGTATTTGCAGTAATATATGGTAATAAATTACAAATGATGTTTCACTCATTTAAAGTGTCTGCAGGCTGATGGTTTTAAACGTCACCGCAATTTAATGACTGGAAATTAGAATTCGTGAATAATTTGAATTAATGCGTTATACAATAAGCTTCTCTAAGAAGGTTTGGCATGTTTGAATTCGTAATGATATCGCTTACAAATAAAATACGTATTAAAGTTTACTCTTTAGATACTATGTAAATTAAAAGATTTAATCCTGATCTAAGCATTTGATTTTGAATTGAAATGCAATAACGATATGTTTCTGATTATGTAGTTATGCGTGGCCATGTTGCGATCGTTGCGCTATTTGCGATTGTGGAGTTCTCGTCTGTGGAGTTCTTGCTAAAGAAACTTTGAAAAAATGTAAATTCTTGCCAGAGAAGTTTTCAACAAAGTTAAAGTTAAAAGTAAATAAAGGAGGAAGTTTAAAGAAAAAAAAACCTTATGAAGTGAAGAAAAAGCGTCAGAGGCGTACCACTCTTTCATTCAAGGTGCCTCCGATAGACAGATGGACGAATGGCACACAACACCAGTGAAATTATGATCGCCCAATGCGTTGGCGAGAATATTAGCGGCGGAGGAGATCGAGCTTCGGCAACAAGAGTTTCCACTTTTCCCTTCCCTTTGTGAGTTCAAAGAGGGCAAGAGCTACATTTATTATCCGCATTATAGGGAAAGGGGAGGAGGAGGAGGGGGAGTGGGAGCGAAGACGCTAGACAGCAGCACCAGCCGCAGCAGGCCTTCGGGCAGATGACACGGCAGGTGGCGACACCCCGTCTCACGCCATGATAACGACGATGATGACGACGACGCGCACACCCTCGACAAGAACCGACGAAATTCAAACTCAAACCGACTCGTTAGGAAATGCAATCACGGCAAAAGAGTTGAAAACGACGTTAAAGTGACGACGAGTTTAATGGGGAGAGGGGAGCGTCCATTTTCGCCCTTCGTGGAAAAAGCTCAGCGGCGGCTCCCATTTACGCACAGCATTTTATCGCTCATAATAATAATAATAATAATAATAATAATAATAATAATAATAATAATAATAATTTTTTATATTTCGAATTTTAATCTTGATTCTATCTTTAAGTAATCTGAGTGGCATCATATATCATTAAAATTGAAAATTCATTAAAAATTTGCAAGTATCTCTGTTGAATAACGTTGAAATGTTAATTAGTTTTCAGTTTATATTCGCGTAGAGAACTAGATTCAATTTAGGAAATTGCGTTCATGCTGCCAGCAATTATTAATTATTTATACAGGGTGATTCTTAAGTCCTGCAGCACATATTTTCCATTAAGTTTCCCATAAATATTAAGATATCATTTTGAAATTCACGCGGTAGAAAGTTCTTTTTATGTATAATAAATGGCGCTGTTAGTGAGTAACACACTAAACTATATGTTGAGAGCTGTATGAAAAATTCGGATGGTTACTTTCCTGAACTGTGTCTTCGTTACGTGGACGATGTCTTCGCTATTTTTGACACTCAGCAATGTGATATTATCACTTTCCTCCTTAAGTTAATTAGCCAATTTCCACCAATACGTTTTTCTCATGAACTGGAGAATAATGGCGTTCTCCCTTTTTTGGATTTAAAAAATCATCGGCATAGGAAAAAAAAATCATCAGATATCTTTCGTTTGAAATCTTCAGAAAGCCCACTAACACGGAAATCTACATCAGCAGATGTTCCAATCATTGTTGGAGCCAGAAGGGGATCTCAAGGGAAAAGCAAAATACTTCGATTATTCAAGGATTCGATTTTATCGAAGTGAAATAAAATAGGGTAATTGAGATTTGACTAATCATATGGAAATGCAACAATGCAAATTATGAATTATAAATGAATACAGAAATTTATACTACATGTAAACGCATAATCAGATAATGTACCTAAAAAGCTAATTAGAAATGAAAAAGTTTGTAATTTTTGACTGCTTCATAGCAAGAAGCTTCTGCATGCCTATTTCGCTTTCAATAGGCATGTTTTACGAAATTTTCTTTACAAATTAAAGTGCTGTTTCATACAAATTGTGTTACGCTGAATACAAAATCGTTGTTAAATATATTGGAAAGAATAAAAAAAAATTTTTAAATCAGCGTTAGAAAGGTGAAATCACGCCTCTCAACGAAAGCGATGTTTGACGTCACTTTCCAGCATAAACAATGATTTTATGCTTGAGCTGATGATTAAGCATTGTTGGCTATAAGTTTTAAGCATTGTTGGCAATACTGATAAACGGGAAAATGATATAACACTCAGAGCTATGATATACGGTGTCAAATTTAATATAAAATAACTATAAATTTTTCGCAAAAACGAACCACTATCCTTTGATAGTGATAACGAATACTATAGAAAACAGTATCTTAAAATTTTCATGCATGATGCCGAATACATTGTCCGTAGCACCACTGAACTTTTCAAATTTGTTCGTAGCGTGGCAATAGCACCTCTTGCCTGTTTTGCCGATATTGGAGATTCCCCAAAATCCTCTTCAACATCATTATTGTCGTCTTCATCGTCCTGCGGTTGAATGACTGATTCAACAATTTCAATATTTGTGATCGATCCCGTTACTGGAACGTTGTTGTCCATATTGACACAATCTTCAAGAGTAAGTATTCTCTACATTGAAGTGTGCCACAACAGAGTTCCTTTCTGCTTCAGTGCTCATTGTGATGGGCGCGAGTTCTTCAAGAATTTCATTTTCAACACGGAACGAAAATCCACGTGCTTTAAGACAGTTCACTATAGTTGTCTGTACGAAATCCACAGACAAACGTCTCTCCTATTGGCAATGCCTCGCTCAACGGTAAATGATGTAATCTTGAAATGGAAATGTCAAAAACTGTTCGGGACCTTGCAGGGGATTATGCTGTATCAGCGTCGACTGTCAGTAGACACCTTAGGACCATCGGTGAAAAAGCAGGATAAATGGGTCCCACATGAACAGTTTGGTGGAACATCTGTGGTGTAGTGCATTACAGCTTCCTGCAGCAGGAGGAGACGATCACCGCATCGTGAACTGCATCGTATGCAAAAACTGTGTCAGCAACAACCTGCATTTGTGCATCGCAAAGGTGTCCTTCTGCTGCATGACAACGCGCATCCGCACGTTACACGAACAGTTGCTTCCACACCCCCCGTACTCTCCGGACCTCTTCCCTACCGACTACCATCTTCTCCAGAGCCTGGACAATTTTCTCCGGAGGAAAACATTCCTAACCCAAGCAGACGTCGAAAACGCATTCAGGGAGTTTATTGAGTCCCGTGACCATGGATTCTATCGGAGAGGGCTCGAGAAGCTGCCAAATCGTTGGCAATAATGTTTGGATTGCAATGGGGGTTATTTCGAATAGCACGTGTGAACGTATCCTTTCTAGAGGGCCATTAAAGATGACCTCTGCAATCCGACATTGGATATGCAACGAACTGATACTAATGCACATGCTATTATTATTATAAACTTATAATCTTATAAACTGGTTTGGAGCAACCTGGTTCCAACACATAATGAAGGATTGCAAAATCTGGTGTGGAATAAAGGTTCCGTCCTGTGATATTCACGAGTAAGTTGGCTACTGATCACCACTACCCAACCATATAGAATAAATATTACTAATCGATGTGCTCAGTAGGATAGATGCGACTCCTCCCCTCGCATGTGGTTCTAATCCTTTTGTTCCGCTATTTTTCTCTCGTAATCTGCAATTGATATGACTAACCTAAAAATCGATTTATGTAAATAAACAATATTCATAATATGCTTTTAGAGGATTAGTTTTTAAATCGCATCGAAGTTGCACACAAAAAATCTATGCTTTATCAGATGTTCTTCCTCCTGAAATGTTCTTCTGATACCGATAAACATTTCATTAGTTAGTGTGTTAATTTTGATTTTATTGTAGGCTTCAAATGTTAGATATGGAGACCTTAATCACACCCAAAGGTTACTCTATTAAAGCAGAAATCGCACTATTAATTTGATGGTTTAATAATGTCCTGAAATTAAAGTACATTTGAAAAGTATTGGATTTTGGGTGTGATTAAGGTCTTGAAGCATGTTAAATTATGTTCAATTTTTTTCAGATACAGATTTTTAGGAAGCATTTTAAAAGAATGCACTTAAATGAAATTCATTTTAAGCGAATACTCAAAAAGTTGGTTTTTCATCTTTATTAATTGATCAGAAATGTGAACAATTAAAAACTCCGATATTCTTGACCTACACTTAAATAATGAATATATACAGTATAAGAAGAATTTGCTTTCACATACGAGACATAAGCAGAAATTTGAGAAGTGTGCCTTCGCAATGGCATGTCGTGACATTTTAACATGGGAAGACGATTTTAAAACATTCTCGCAGACGTTTTTCGACAAATACTAGGTGCGCATCTAAGTTTCCGGGCTTTTTTGGATCAATGACAAAGGGAAAATGTCAAGCGAAATACAACAAATGGTTTATTCAAAGTATCGTCCCTCGCCAGCTACACATTTTTGCCATCGCTCTGGCAATACATGAATATCGCGACGATAAAACGATGCGTCCTTGGATCGAATCCAATCATCCAACCAATTTTGCACTTCTTCTAAAATGGGCCAAGTGTAGCCCAGCCAAGCCATGCGCCAGCGACCGGAACAAGTGATAATCGGAAGGGGCCAGGTCTGGCGAATACAGCGGGTGCGGTAGGAGATCCCATTTCAGCGTTTTGATGGTCCCCTGGACGATGCAAGCGCGATGGTGCGAAGCGTTGTCGTGCTGCAAGATCACTCGTTCGTGTCTCGTGTCCCATTCTGGCCGTTTTTCGAGCAATGCATGGTTCAGATTGGTCAGTTGTTGTCGGTAGCGATACCCAATGAGTGTTTCGCCCAGTTTCATCTAGTAACGCTTGCAGATCGGCATCCTTAATTGTTTTTGGTCTTCTGGAGCGTTCCTTGTCCGCAGTGTCAAAATCGCCACTTCTGACGCGTTTAAACCAATCTTCACAGGTAGTTTTCGGTGGTGCATGTTCACCGTAGGCCTCCTCAAGCAAACGACGTGCTTCAGCTGCATTTTTTTTCAGGTTAAAGCAGAAAAGCAAATTAATGATTTGAACAGCTGAGGTATGGCGTACGATAAAACCCTCACTGAACATCTTATGATTTATTCTTTAAAGAAAAGAAAAGCTTCCCGCAAATGCTGTTTGTTTGGCACAAAAGCCGACATCTTCGTTGTTGGAAAAATATTTTTGCGTTGCGATATGTATTGGTATTACGACTGGTTATTGGTTAACAGATGTCCACGCTATGAAGGAACGTAACTTCCGGCACGTATGTCGACTACGTACATTCGTTAGCGCCGTCCAGATGAGTATAATGTTTAGTTGCACACGTGGTATTAAAAGATGATTTAAAACGCAGCATGTTCTGCTTCCAGCGGTGTAACTTACCTGTAAAATTAAAAATTCGAATTTATAAGCGATAATGTCTTAGTATTTTCATGCACTGTATAGCTTAGTAGGATTGTCATCTTTGATGAACAGCTGCTCACTAACGTCGAAACTATTTTAGTTCACTTCAATGAAAATTCTGTGCCAAAAACCGAGATAATCCCTAAGGAAGAAAGTTTATTATTTTTTGATGAAAAATAATTGTCATTTGACAGTTATTCAAAATTAGTTTATATCTGAATTTTCAGGAGAATTGTCACTACGGCAACTGCGTACAACGAACTGTTTTAGCAAATGA
>JAHWFO010017185.1:6712417-6736550 GCA_023313115.1 Rhysida immarginata
AAATTTATTGTACATAATTTTGAAACACCCTGTATATTATAAATATTATATATTATATGAGTGTTTGTCCTTTTACAACTCAGAAAATACTCAAGGAATCTCCAAGAAATTTTCCATGTACGTAGTTAAGGCCACTGTGCGTTCAGTAGGGTACTTTTTATACCGTATTTATATCAATTTTTTAAGTTATTCTTATTTTTCTAAAAGTTGAATTGTTTTCAAAGGATGTCACTAGATGGCGATACTATCTTATCGAAAAGTTGAATAGACCTTTCCCTCGAAACCGAAACGGAATAACTGCGCAGAAGCAGGACAACAAAAAACTTCCGTTTTCCTCCGGATGTGTACTAGTGTTTGTACATTTCAAGGGCTAAGGTCAAAAACTCTCACCGGTGAGAAGAGTTAGCGTTTGGTCGGTCAGAAATCCCGGTGAGAAAACTGTGACGTCATTTTAACGCGGTCAGAAACGCCAGTTAGTGCTGCTATGCCTAACCGGTTAGTCTCACCGTCTTCACCGAGAAAAAGACGGTTAGCCCAGTGAGAAATTACGTCATCATTCTCTCACCGGTGAGGGTTTTTGACCTTAGCCAAGGATATGGAACAATAGGAAACGGAAGTTTTTTTGCTGTCCTGCTTCTGTGCAGTTACTCCATTTCGGTTTCGAGGGAAAGGTCTATAGACTTTTGTTTTTAAAGTATGCCATTAGATGGCAATGCCAGACGGCGCACTTACGATGTACGAGCGTTAAATTACATTGTTAAGTGTAAGTAGTAGTCAAATTCATGCAATAGAGGGGACTGAAATCGCTTCTTCTATAAATACAGCAATCCAATTGTTGACTACAGTCACAGAATTTGCGCGTGTGCACAGACCAGGGGATTAAAAGCCCGTGCTAAAATTTAGTTATATAGGGTAGATGTACCAGTAGTTGACAGTGCACCAGTAATTGACAATTCACGATTTAAAGGCTTGTAATAAAGTAACCAGGCAAGAAAACGACTGGTATTACCACCTGGTATTAAACAATGTATCAGGCTTCCCAGAACAGCAAAAAATTAGGAATTTTGCTCCTAATTATGGCCGAAAACACATGTTGATTGTTCAGTGCCTTACCGAGTCGAAAAAAACCTTGTAATGAACCGCTACGTGAGGGTTTGATTACTTGAATTTATTTCATGAATGTTATGCAATATTTGTTATTAATTTTACGTGAACCTTTTTGTGTGATCAGTGGACAATACTTCTAGTAGTAACAGAATTTCAGATGACCAATATATTAACTATTTTAATCCACCGTCAACTACTAACACTCAGATATGTAGGCTCACTAGTAATTGACATGACCCGTCAATTATTGATAATTTCTGTGTTTAAAAAAAAACGACCAAAAATATATTAATGTGATATAGAATGTAGGGTAATAATAAAGGAAACATGACAGTTTTAAGTGTAACTTCTTAATTTCCAGTAATTGGCCTAGCTGTGTCAATTACAGGAATATGACTGTCAATTTCTACGAGTTTCTTACTCGTAGTTCACCCACTTTGACACAAATCTTCTAGGCCCTATTCGCTGATTCTTTTTGATGGTCCTGAATCTTGTCAGAGAGATGATCAACAGATACCCCAGGACAACTTATCTTCCAAGAAAAAAACTACTACTGGTTTTCTGTTTACTATGATAAGAAGTAGCATAGGATGAACTGGATGATTTTTGCAAGTAGGAAAACAATCGTCAAAATCAAGTTTTTCTGCAACAATTTGTTGGCCAAGATCTGATTATAATTATTTGCACTAGTGAAAAACACCTTCATGTTCTATGGTCCTTACCCTCTACATTGGAGTGGATCGATTGTATTTATTATTTCAAAGGAAAAAAGATAAATGATCTACATGTATATGAAAAACATAAGTTTTAAAAAGCACAATTTTAGATAATTTTAAATACTTTACACATTCTTAAAAATGCTTGATTTCATCAGCTATTTTTGAATGTTGGAATTTTTGTTGTAAAAATATATAATAAAAACGTGTAATTAAAATAGTGTCAATTACTGGTGAAACTGCCTGTCAATTTCTGGTGCATTAACTGTCAACTACTGGTGATTTATGCATTAGTTAGGAAAAAATTTAATAACTCAATAGCTTTTAAAGATATAATAACTGTTAAGAGATTGGCATATTCTGCACTATATTTATAATTTAATTGTATAACTAGAAAAGTTTCAAAATGCAATTTGATTTACGTACAGCATTTAGTTTCAAAGTAATGTCTTAAACTGTCAATTACTGGTACATCTACCCTACTATTGTAACTTTAATTTAACATATTAATGTTATTTTATTAACTAATTTGGTTTATAGAAGCAAAATTACTACATAATGATTAAAGAGATCATAGCTTAAATTTGTCATGAATGAATATAACGTAAAATTAATGATAGTCCAAATTGGTTTCAAGGAACCTGGTTTAGTGGAACCATTATGGTTCATTGGAAATTTACAATGTTAACATAGGGCTGTTTAAGAATGTAGTTCCGCGAATGGTTTAGTTTAACCTTTCGGTACTTGGTTATGTCATTCCATAATGGTTTATTTACTTTTGTACATATAATTTAATTTTCTTTTGTTCCCAGTTCATTGTCATAAATCATCATTTTTGGTTTAAAATGGTTATGAAATGTTTGGAGAAGGCTTTCTAGACTTTCTCTTGCATTTCGTTCATACTTTGTTAATCATAGTTCAATTTTTAACAACAAACAACCGTTAAAAAATTAGGCAACGCATCTTTTCCAACCGGGCGAAGCCGGGTAATATTGCTAGTTAATAAATAAAGATGGATATTGTATTTTTCCACGCGGACTAGTGTTTTTAGACTTAGATGTATAAAATATCAAAAACGTTTTTTGACTAAAGGTTCACTTTAAGCTACATTTAGATAAACAGAGGGAATGTATTACACAGCCAAATCGCACTGTTATAACTGCCAGCTAGTAGCCAGAATAACTGCCGAGAGCAGCTAAACGGCATGGGAGAGAGTCAGTAAGATTATGGAAGGTTTCGATTGAGGTTTTAGAATTCCAGAAAATTACTTGGAAGTCTTAGCAATATTCCTCCAACCATTTCAGACAACTCTGACGGCATGATATCCCGCACTGTCCTGCTGGAATACCCTAGGGCAGATGGTCAACATTTATGACTCTACGCAACAATGGATAAAAAACCAAGACAATTCCAAGTCGGGCAAGTGACTTTCAGCGTTATATTTGGACCCAGACAATTCCAGAAAACATACCCCAAGACATAACACTGCCATCATAATCTGGTGTTCTTCTAACAATGGTTGCAGGTGATTCTTTTGGGAGGTTTCCCGCCGATACGACAACGTTCTTCCATTCAACGGAGGAGAAATCGTGACTCATCCAAGAAGGCAAGCCTTTGCCAATCACGAGAGATCGAATTCCTGTATAAAGTGAAAATCTTTAATAATATCAGATACGAATTTCTTTTTTTCGCCTTCTTATGGATTACAAATTCCTGTATTGCAGTCCAAATTGAGCCGTTACTGCCGATGCAACTTTGTCAGCATGGGTGCAGTGGTCATCCGTCTGCTTCAGAGCCCCGTTCTCTGTACTGTCCTTGTCGACATATGTCTGGAAGCCCCCTGGTTCACGTGGATGCTGTGTTGTTGTGTGTCAATGGACCTGCACAGTAGACGTTCACCTCTCATCTATGGTGCGTGGTGCTCCGCAGTTTCCACGCCGTTAACAATACTTTCAATCACGGTATACTTTAATCACCCTTGGCTCGTTCGTTTTTCCCATGACAGCAACAATTGGTAGGTACGAGTACGTAGAGTATAGACATCTCGCCTTTTATACCCACCAAGGGAGCTGGCGCTGCGTACCTTTTTTTTTAATTGGCTACGCGCTGCTTACAACAAAGTAGAAGGTTATTATAATAATATGGTTCAACTCTGTAATAAAGAAATTAAATGATAAAAGCGTGATGGCGCGTTTATTTTATTATGTTGTCAGTCGAACGAGTTATCTATCATCTCTGGAAGATTTGCATATATATTTTCTTTCCAGATCGAAGCTTTGGCTTCGTACCTTCACCTATAGCTATTATTTTGTAAAAAATACCAGATGCAGAACGTCCAACCTCACTTGCAATTTCATTCACAAAATTTCCAGATAATTTTTTGTATTTTTAATTTACTTTTTCTTTCTATAGACATATGGGCTTATACTTTTTCCTAAAAGTTCCTGTACTCAATACTTCTATATCATATTGTGGGCGGATATAGAAGAAAAGACAAGACACAAAAATCTTTGCATGTGTAGTTTCCGTAGTGTAGTGGTTATCACATCCGCCTAACACGCGGAAGGTCCCCGGTTCGATCCCGGGCGGAAACAAGATATTTTTCTTTTCTTACTTTTTATATTAATCGCGCTTGGAAAAGTTACTATTATATTATTTCTTTTTAAAATTTGATATTAAATGCGCCGCCATACTTTTCCCTTTTATTTAAATTATATTTTTTTACTTTTTAGTGCACTTTTTAAGATAAAAATGTGGATTTAAAAGGTTTTTGTTATACGTTTTATTTTATTCTCTTTTGCTATATTTTTTAAAGGAACATGCGGAGAATCTACAGTTGAAAGACAGGTTAGTTACATGCGAAAAAAAATGTAATAGTTTGGAGACTGAGTTGAAGAAAATTAGTGTGAGAAGAGATGAAAATAGTAATAATCCATTAAAAGATGAATCGTTAAAAGTGATAATACGTAACCTGGAGGCTCCTAAAAAAGCAGATCTTTGGAAGAATTTACAATTATTATTTGAAAAAATAAAACTGCAAATAAATCAATGTGATGTAAAACGTGTATTTCGATTGGGCAAACCAGACGAAAAAAAGGCTGAGGATAATCGACCGATAGTGATTGAATTTGTAAGTGAACTGATTAAAAATGGATTTAAAAAAAATTTTAAGGAAAATATTGAAGCGGCAACATCTAAATCATTGAAATGTGGTGAGTGTTTGGATCAAATCAGAGTTTTCCCATTTATTCCTAAACAATTATTAAATCTCCATTATCATGCACGTCAAATCAAAAGAGCAAAAAATCTAAAATATTTATGGTTTGTGTCTGATGCGATCTACTTAAAAAAGGACAGTTCTTCGCAGCCGTTTAGATTTACATCAAAAGAAGAATTGGACAAGTGCACTTTTGAATAATGGATAACAAGGTTTCAATTTTACTGTGGAATGTGAGAAGTATTTATAATAAGATTTTAGATGTGAAGGATTTTTTATTCCACCTTGAAACTAATTTGGAAATTATGGTCTTGATTGAAACTTGGGAGAATGTGAATAATCCTCTTCCACATTTTTCAAATTTTGACCATTTTTCTGTACATCGTAATGAAAAAAGATGTGGTGGTGTGGCAGTTTATTTGTCGTCTTGCTTTGTTTCAGCCCAGACCAAGATTCTGCATACCCAAACAGAAGATCATCTTGAAATGATTATTATTTCAGTGCCTAACTTTGCAACAATTATGGGTCTTTATCGGCCTCCAGCCGGTGATTTTTAACCTATTTTTGAAGGATTTGGAATTGTTACTTTTTAGTTTTGTAGAAGTGACAACAGACTGATCTTGATGGGAGACTTCAATGTACATTTCAATGATGAATTGGATGTTAGTGCTAGAGAAACTTGTGACCTCTTGGCTGTGTTTGGTTGTAAACAATATAATGCTGAACCTTCTTTCGTTGATCCTTCAAAGGATTATGTTATTGATAATGTTTTTTCTAACTTCAGTTTAACAACTTATACTGTCTTTTCGGATATTTCAGATCATCTTCCTCTAATTATGAGAGGAGAAATTAATACTGTGGAACATTCGAACAATCAGACCATTATTAGGAGAAGACTGGACTCTTATTCGCTGTCACTTTTGAGAATTTTTCTAAGATTAACTGATTGGACTGATGTTTATAATACAGAGGATGTTAATGAATTGGTGTGTAAGTTTTATGCTATATTGTTTGATCGAATTGATGGAGCATGTCCTTGGCATAAAATCAAGATTAGAAAAAGAAAGAATGCTCTTTGGTTTGATCATAATTTGAAAATGGAGAAAGATAAAAAGATTGAACTATTTAAAATTTTTAAAAGAACTAGAAATATTAATGATAGGAGGAATTATGTTATTCAAAGAAACAAATTTAATGCTATGATTAGAAATGCTAGAAAGAAATATTTTCTTACACAAATAGAAACCAATAAGGTTGATTTATGGAAATTGGCTGATGAAATTGTTGGCAAAAAAGATCACTGTAGAAATAATGTTAATATTCATTCGCAATCTATGGCTACTACCAATGATTTTAATGAGTTTTTCTCAGTCGGAATAGCTGAGGTTGCGAAGAATATTTCTCAAAATGATGATCAATTTAGATTGTTTGATAAAAGAGTGATAGGGAATATTTTATTATCTGATTTTACAGAAAATGAAGTTATTGTAGCAGCAGCTAAAGTTCCATTTAGGTCCTCTCCTGGACTTGATGGTATTTCACCAAAGATTTTATATTCAATTGTTGATATTGTAGCTCCGGTATTGGTTTTTATTTACAACTTAAGCATTGTACAGGGGATTTTTCCCGTATTATGGAAACAGACAAAAATTGTTCCTATTTTCAAAGCTGGAGATAGACGTAATCCCTCAAATTATAGGCCTATTTCATTAATTAATATTTTTGCTAAAATTTTTGAAAGGCTGATTTATGAGAGAATGGCTAAATTTTTTGATGTAAACAAAGTTATTGTTGATAATCAATTTGGATTTCATAAAGCTAAAAATACTGAGAAATGCTTAATTAGCTTATGGAATTCCATCTTGAGGGAAAATGATCAAGATAAAACTGTGGTTCTTTTATTGTTAGATCTTTTTAAAGCTTTTGATATGGTAGATCCAAATATCTTATTAATAAAGCTTGAGCACTATGGTATCAGGGGCAAGCTATTGCAGTGGTTTGACAGTTATTTATTTGAAAGACCTTGTGTCACCTTTTTTGAGGGTGTTTCTTCTCAACAAGCTGTTAGATCTCTGGGAGTCCCACAGGGCTCAGTTTTAGGACCATTGTTATTCTTGATAATGATTAATGATTTATCTATGATTGAACCGAACTGTCCTGTTTTTTTATTTGCTGATGATACTAGTGCTTTAACTTCTTCTGGTTCACCTGAACTGCTATTTTAAATATGCAACTTTTTTTGAATAAACTGAAGATCTGGATGGATATTAATAAGTTAAAAGTTAATGTTAAAAAAACTAAATGTTTATTTATTTGTCCTAGAAAACATGTTTTAATCGAAAATTTGATTTATGAAGGCGAAAATATTGATTATGTCGATAATTTTCAACTTTTGGGTGTGATGATCCAAAAAGATCTCAAATGGGTTTCACATGTGAATTATGTTGTGGGAAAGATAATCAAAATTATATATCAGATGTGGCGGCTTAAACCTTTTTTGAATGAAAAGTATATGAAACGTATTTATTGTACTTATTTGCAACCACATTTGATATATGCTTTGCCACTATGGGGAAATTGTGGTTTAGGGCCTCGTGATAGACTACTAAAATTACAAAAATGGGCTCTTAGAATTGCTTGTGGCATTCAGAGGTGTGATCATGTCTCTGATAAATTTTATGAATTGGGAATTTTAAAAATTTTTGATCTTTTTAAATATCGTTCTCTTGTTTTTTTGAATTCTTTAGTTTTATCCAATGATTGTGATTTTATTTTTAAAAATGGGAGAACAGGTTATGTTTTAGAAACTCGATATTGTAAGAAGAACTCTACGAAACTCTCATTCTTTTATTTTATTAATAATCTTTTTAATGATTTGCCTAATGATATTAGAAAAATTGTTGGACTTAATAATTTTTTAAAGAGTTTACATGAATTTTTTTATTCTTAGTTTTTGATTTTTTTGTAATTTTAATCTTTTGATCTTTTTTGTGATTTTTTTTTTTTTTGCTTTTGTATTTTGATTGTAACCTTTGGTGTAGACGACATGAAAAAAAGCCCTAGGCTTATTGCCGTCTTATTTTAAATAAATAAATATGATAACTACAAAACCAAAAAAAAACCTCTTGGAAAAAGAAGAAGTGGTCCGCCTCTTGCCCAGAGCTAAGTAAAACTGAAAAGATAGCCTATCCTGTACTTGGGAATTAAATTAAAAGAAAATCAGGTTTAATATCATTTAATAATTCGAAATTCTTTTATTGGATTGTATTGTCACCGGAAATGAGCCAGTTTGCCAGATTTGGAGTCGTTTGACAACAAATATTGACTACAAAATTTGCGCATAACAAACGCATGTGTCGAATTATATGAGTGTGTTAGATATGTGTAGTTGTTGTTAATTTGATCATCAATGTGAGCAAAGTTGTTGATTGCGACGTCCTTGTATAATCCATTGTTCATGATTAGCCAACGTAATGTATTGTTGACGCTTTCCCGAGATACAGGGAACTGTTTACATATTAAACTTAACAGTAATAATTACTGTTTATAAATTATTTACAAATAAATGAATCGCGATTGTAATATGCATTGTCGACGATGTTGGGAAAAGATATAGAGTTGTAGATAGTCAGGAAACGAGAGAAAAACTGATTACAAAATTTTCACACAATGACACTGCCAAGCCCACCTCAGACAAATCATCCAACGCATCTCACAAACGAGAGCAGCAGAGATGCTAATGCAGAAAAATTCAAGAAAACACAACACATTTTGCGATCATATCCGTCAGATCTGTTCCAAACGATGCTACCCGATCGTTGCATAAAAGCACTTGACAAAGACCACCGGTAAAGGCCTATAAGAACAACCTCGATCCTGGTGCAATCCTAAATGTGATAAAGCTATTAACACAATCCGAACAATGTCTACTTGCACGGATCATACCATTCTAATGCTCTCGAAGTCCAATGACAACACTGGAATCTTTGTCGTCATCGAATATTTGGAGAATCTCAACATACGTAAATTTTCTATATACCAAGGCCAACAAGAAATACGAGAAATTCTCTATATACCCTGACCAACACCTCCTAGACAGAAGGCCTGACAACGGAAACGTCATACATTGTTACATTATCATTAGTCGACCATTGTTAATCCTATTTTACTAATAATAAGCCCTAAATTTGGTCGACTACGTAGCCAACGTGAAAGACCAACACCACCTCTACTCAAAGCCTGAGCGCGAAAACGTCATATATTGTTACATCACCTACGGTAGGGTATTGTTAACCATATTTCTACCAATAATAAGCCCGAAATTGTCCCTACCGTAGGTGATGTAACAATGTATGATTTTTCCCTGAGCAGGCTTTCTCTCTAGGCGGTATTGGAAAGACAGGCCTTGGCCAATACCACCTAAAGACAAGGCCTGGGCACTGAAACGAAATTACATTGTTACATCACCTCAGTAGAGAATTGTTAATCGTATTTCCACCAATAATAAGCCCTGAATTTCCCAACTGAACTGATGTAACAATGTAATGAGGTTTCAGCGCCCAGGCCTTATCTTTAGGTGGTATTGGTCTTTCTCGTTGGCTACGGGTCGACTACGAAACCAACGAGATAAGGCTAGAAGCGAAAAAGTCACCTGACCAACTGGGTGGGAGTAACAATGCAACCTTCATTGTTTCCAACAAAAGGAAAAACACTGATTGTTAACATCCAAGATGGAGACAATGAAGGTTGGATTGTTGTTAGCATCCAGTTGGTCAGGGGATTTTTTGGCTTCCAGGCCTTGTTATCCACGGCCTTCTAGAAACTACCAGGCTTGAACATGGAAAAGATAAAACATTGTTACGTCGAACTGGTGGTGCTCAAGGCTAACGAGAAATATAGGCTCCAGCACTGAAAAGTCACCTGATCAAAATAGGTCTAGCAACAATCCAACCTTCATTGTTTCCAACAAAGGAAAAAACACTGATTGTTAAAATACAAAATGCAAACAATGAAAGTTACATTTTTAATAAACCTATCTTGGTCAGGTGACTTTTCAGTGCCGGAACCTGTCTTTCTCGTTAGCCTCGGGTGGTACTATTAGAGAAGTTATACTCTGTTCAACGAAAGAAAAACTGGGCGTGTCTAATTAAATTTCCGATTTCAATTGTTAGACATTGTTGCTATGTAAAATTAACAATTTTTAACAATGTTTAACGTCATGTTCATGCCTGGTAGTTTCTAAGAGGCCGTGGTGTTATTTCGTTGGAGTCGGGAACACCACCTCTGGCAACACCTAGAAACAAAGCCAAACAACTGAAACGTCATACATTGTTACATCATCATTAGTCGACCAAATTTAGAGCTTACTATCAGGTGACTTTTCCGCGCCGTGGCCTGTCTTTTTCGTCGGCTACGGGTCGACTATATGATGATGTAACAATGTATGAAGTTTCCGTTATCAGGCCTTCTGTTTAGGAGGTGTTGGTCAGGCAATACCACCTATAAAGCTTGGTTCATAGTCTGACAACGCCGTTTTGCGTTGGCCGTCTGCCGCTCCGTCAACTTCAAAACGTTGCCGTTACCGCTCTGGTTACAGCGCTACGTCATTCATAGTCACAGTGGTAGAACGTTCAACGGGAATAAATGCGCATGCTCTATCAACTATAAACTTCCGAAACTTGCATCGAAGAAATAGGCATCGTTCCAATAGATCTGTATATGTACGATCTATTTTTCAAAGAAGAGAAAATTTAATGTTTTCTTTTAATTTTTGATCTTTATATTCTTTCGTTCTCGTATCAAACAAGCAGGGATACCTTTGAATCGCTTCGATTAACTTGCTTTCCTCCATTTTTGTTTTTCAAAGAAGAGAAATGACGTCAAGAGATCTTCAAGTTCTGATTGGTGGGCCGTTGTGCGTTGGCCGTTGAAATAGAGCACAGTTCTATCCCAGCGCAACAGCGGACGGCGGCTGTCGGCATAACGACAAAGCAGAACTATGAATCTTCTCAGCAAACGGAATGGCTTTCGTTGGAGCACAACGCAAACGGTAACGGCAAACTATGAACTAACCTTTATAAAGGCCGGGGCGCTGAAACGTCATACATTGTTACATCACTCAGTAGTGCATTGTTAATCGTATTTCAACCAATAATAAGCCCTAAATTTGCCACTCTGATGATGATGTAACCATGAATGAAGTTTCAGCGCCCAGGCCTTTATTATAGGTGGTATTGGTCAGGGCCTGTCTTTCTAGTTGGTTTTGTCTGTATACGTAGCGGACAAAAAAGCGGTTATAATGCATTACGCTCTCTACAAGTTTGTCACAATCAACAACTTTGCTAGCATTGATGATCAGATAAACAACAATTAACAACGATACAGGTAGTCATGATTCCACTGCATATATATAAAATTTAAATTATAAATTACTTAAGAATAAATGAATGAATATTAAAACTAGCGTTTGGAACATGCATTGTCATCGAAAAAATGACATTGGAGAAAGCTGTAGAGCTGTAGGTAGTCAAGAAGTAAGCGAAATATTGAGTACAAAATTTGCGCACAAACACACAAACAAATGAAGTTCAATAAAAGTGTGTAAAATCAAACATTTTAAATTAATATAATATTAACTCATTGTTGAGGGATATATATATATGAACAATTTAACTATTACGAATAAAGTTTGCTAAATGGTAAGAGAGCAAAATCGGGTACGCGTCTTAATAATTTTAAATTCCTTTTGTTCGTATGAAGATGCGAAATTGCAAGTTTACATTTAAAAATATCTTAAATGGGCTGTTTTTTATTAAGTCAACAGATTTTCATAAAGAATTAGTAGAAAAAATTACTTAACGAAAAAATATTTATCATCAACTTAATAGGAAGAGTACATCTATGTCATATTTTTTTAATGAGTAAAATTTGCTTTATCTTTCGACAAAGATTTTTTTCACTCTCACCTTTTTTATTCAAACGCATATTTCTTTTCATTATTTTAATGGAACTTGAAGAAGAATCATGTTCTCCTCTTTATATTTTTTTCTTTTCTCTTAGAAAACTTACCCGAACGACGTGGACGATCGCCGGCAGCGTGTAGTCGGAGATGCAGAGGGCTCGGCCCGACGTCAGCCTATTTTTCACCTCGTGCTTGTCATCGACGTCGACGGGGGACAAATCAGTGAAATTGCACTCGGTTGCAAATGGTCCGTTGACGTAGATGTAATGGAGAAGCATCTAAACAAGAATGGGAGGGAAAGAGAACGAAATCGTCAGACCAACCGAAACGTCAACATGAAACGGGCGCACACGAGCCCCGATTCGACCGTCACTTTCACGACAACCCCTCCCTCCATCCCCAATCTCTTCCTACTCATCACCCTACTCATATAATGGCTTCAAAGAAGGATTGGCGACGAAAACATAAAATGCAGAAAATTCGCTGCAGTCATTCTTTATGCAAAAGTTACGATTAGAATTTAACGCCTCAAGCTCTGAATCGACCAATTCTAGTGAAACTACAAAGTATCATTTTTTATGATATATAGATTAATGTTGAAAATTTAAAGACTACGAAGTTAAAGAAATGGTTCCAAAATAATAAGATATCAGCGGAATCGATATTCAGTTCTGAATGAGCGCAAAAAGATATAATTTGCGGTCATACTTTGCTTTATAGTGATTAAAAATAATCTCAAATTTGAAATATTGCTTTCCTTAGATTTTCGAATTTAAAAGTTTAAACTTATCTATTTTCCAATAAAAAGCAGTAAAAATTATTCAGTCAGCTGCCTTTTATTGAACCATTTACACAACGTAATCTTGACATCATTGAAATAAGATATGCAACAATTTTGAATGACTATGGCCATAAATATGTTTTATACGTTTATGGGTAAATAATGTCTTACGGTAGATAATATTTCTACTTGCAAAGTGCTGCCATTTGCTGGTAGAAAAAATAATATCAAGTAAAATATTTTTGTCCGTAAGGAAGACATAACAGTTTTAACATTGTCTTAACCGTTTTCTCTTGCCAATCGGACTTGAGCAACTTCAGATAGAAATAACATCCCACTCCAAATTTGGTTTTACAAATTACAAAAGATGCAAACCTCCTACCGGTCGGACACTGTAGTTAACATGAAGTATTACAGTAGAACCTCTTTAATTCGAAAACCCCTGTAAATCGAATTTTTTTTGTTCCCTTGGAAAAAAAATCCATTATTCGAAACCTCTTTAATTCGAATTCCCTTGAGATTCGAATTAAAGAGGTTCGACTGTATTAACATAAAAGATTAGTAATTCGACATCCTTAACAATACTGACACCCCTGTGACTAAACACATTAATTCCCCTGGTCATTCGTTACAGAACGTTAGTCTTTATATTCTTTGTAACAACTTCCATTACAAAAAAGGAAGAAAACAATTCCAGTCTTTTCTCATTTGGAAACTCAATTCCCTAACCCGTAATGGCATTAAACCTTAGCAAAAGTACCATTCCTTCATTACCTTTCCCCCACTTCCCTCTTACTCCAGTTAATCCATCATTTGTCACAGGCCTTTCTACAGTTTCTGTCTGTGTCTTTGTCTTTCCCTCTACAATATTCTTCCCCCACCCCCTATATCTCTTTGGTCTTCAGCTTTCACCAATAGTTTTTTCTTCTTTTTTCTTGTTCAGTTCTAATATTGTTTACTTATCGTTCTTATTTTCCTATATTATTTCTGTCACTTTTCCATTCATACTTTTATACGTGCCATCCCATTCCCTAATGCACTTTTTTCTTTGCCCTTCTATTGTCTCTAGCCAATACTCCCCCCCCCCTATTTTGTCTGTATCTAAGACGTCTTCTAATGCCTCTATTATCACTTTACCGTTTGCTTTGACAAAGGATAGCCTCCTTTATTCAAGCGAAACATCAGCTTTATTCAAACAATTTTTATTTCAATTTTTGTTTTATTTCAGGGTTCTTGTGTCTCGTCTTTCTTTTCTGCTATATCCGTTAAAGGATAGGTCATGCCAAATAAGAATTGTGTCTAAAATTTAGCCAATGTTAAAGGGCATCTGAAAGGTATAATTTGTTTCGATAATAGATCAATAACAATCTCTAAAAATTGAAATTATTAGACACTCTTTGACGCGTGCTTTGTGCGGTGATGCGACCTAATGACGCATATAACTGACGTCTGATCAGCAGCGCGTTATTTCGTGACCACCGAGAGAGAAGGCCTCCGCAATGAAACTGAATACATTGTTGCATCACATAGATAGTGCATTGTTATTCTTATTTCTATCAATAATAAGTCTTGGATTTACACTATCTATGATGATGTAACAACGTATTCAGTTTCATTGCGGAGGCCTTCTCTCTCGGTGGTCACGGTTATTTCCCTATTGCAGCTGTGATGGTTAAAAGCTGTATAAAAATTTAAACGATGAAGGAAAAAACCCGAGTCCGATATCCCTTCCACTGATGAAGAAAACGCCAGCAGCGACGAGAATAGATGAAATTTCGTCGTATGTTTACAGCAAAATTGGTGATAGTATTAATACGCTGGATGCATTCCGATCTGAATATTGCGCTGCTTCTCTCGTATGTATCCTGATGCGCCCCTATGAAGCTTCATCGACCGCACCACAAAATACCTCCGCGAGTATTAGAGGGCATGATATTTTGTGCTTTTGTTAATTACTATCGAATATTTTGAAAAAAAAAAATCGCCATACCGTGAAATAGCAACATCATTTAAAGATATCTAACCGTACTTTCATTTTGGATGATTTTCACCTTTAATATAAAAGATAGCATAGTCATTTAAGAGTAATTCATCCTCTTTTTATGGATCCTATCTATGCTCGACTTTTTATCTGCAGAGGGTGTCGTTATTATCATGTATCATTCATATTTATCTCGTTTATTATATTTTAAAATTATAATGTTGCTATTTTTCTAGAGATAAATTAATGTAAACTGTCTTTTAAAGTAGACATGGCTGAGTAAATCCATTTTTGGGTACGTGAAGTAACAATACGGCCAGATATTCCGAGCCATAATTTCATATTCATTGTTGTAGTACCTCCTGAATACGAGGCCTGTCCGGAATGTACCCGGATTAAGGCTACAAAATAAAATACGATTCGAATTCACATAAATGTTTAGTCACCTTCAAAATAAGCACCGTTTGCAGCGACGCATTTAGCCCTGCGTTGCTGCCAGTGGTTGAAATAAGTACGGATTGCCTCCTTTAGGATGGCCAAGAACTCTGCCGTCGTATTTTGTGTTGTCACGTTCACATCCTAAAATCTCCGTCCTTTGAGCGCTTTCTTGATCTTCGGAATTTGTTTTAGCAATTCATAACACTCCGTTGTAAAGAAAAATTTGTAAATGTTTTCTGTCATTTTCACCATGCGATGAGAAAAGAAAAACGTTCTGCTTTAGCGTGTTACAACAATTCCACGCGGCACTCTTAACAACTGCAAATTTCATTACGTCATCAGCAGAAATGTCGTTACACGATCCGGATAGGAAAAAGGTGCAGCGAATTCTACTTTTGTTTGTACCCTCAATCCGGATGCTTTTCGGACAGGCCTCGTAAGTTTATTTAGTGGTGACAATGATAGTAATACTATGTTCGCACTGCGGACTAGTCACGGTCAGTAGATTATGGTTACTTAACAATAGTCAGCTAATCAAGCACTTTCAGTTGCATTGAATTCAAGGGAAATGACGGTTAACAAGCGAAATGGTGTTTTCTGCGTCAATAGATGGCAATGAAGGTAGCAACTGGCTTCTGCGGGCGTCAAATCTTGCCGTTAGCGAAATTACGATGAATGGAGCAGAACCTTGGAGATTAGTGCTCGTACAGTGGCAGTTACCTTTAGTCTTTCTCAAGTCCGAAAATGTTTCTCCCCAAACGCATATAAGAGCTTTTACTCATATACAGGGTGATTATAAATGATTCATCGGGTTTTGAAGTCTAATAGCTTCCAAGCTATTGATAGGACTCGTTCGTAACAATCACCAAACGAAAGAGAATATATCCGAATTTAAATTTCGCGCGTGCGAACTTCTGTGTGATGGATCAGATGGCAGCACGATATCATTTGCAAGATGGCGGTGGGGATGACTTGATGCTGTTCAGATGGCCACCCAGGTCTCCCGATCTTACCTCGTGCGATTTCTTCCTTTGGGGGTATGTGAAGGACGCTGTTGACGTGCCACCATTGCCAGCAACATTGGATGAATTACGAGACCGGATGAATTACGAGACCGCATTACCGCAGCTCTGATGAACGTCAATGGGGAAATACTGGGACGCATGTGAGCCGAACTGGACTACCGCATTGACGTGTGTCGTGTGACAAAGGGGGCGCATATTGAACATTTGTAGTGTTATGACTAAAATGTGGACAGTTTCTGGTTCTTTTCATGTAAAACTCATTATTTTGTGTGTATTACTTTGGGCAATACAGTCTTTTAAAACCCGATGAATCATTTATAATCACCCTATATTTAAGGTTTCCTCATCAGATCACTCGCTGCTGCGCTTTTGCTTAGCCGCCATGTTTTATTTTCCTGCTTCTTGGCGCTAACCAACATATGGCGTTACTAACCGGTTTTCAGAAAACCTTAAAGCATGTTTGAATGAAACTCCTCGAACAGAATTGCTTATACTCTTTTTTTTTTTTTTTTTTTTTTTTTTTTAAAGTAGACCGTTGACCTTCGTTCGCGCCAGAGTGAAAAACCAATCAGACGAAAGCACTGGTGATTCATTACTTTCTCCTGATACCATCACACGCTGGACATATTCAGCAAAAAATTAAAAATTTGATTATAAATATAGACCAGCAAGACTTTAATAAATTACACAATGAATAAAATAAATTTTGATTACGTTAAATTAATGCAAGTTCGAATTAGCATTAGTAGTATAATGCTGTGCTAAAGAGTTATGAACTAAAATTATTAAATTTCAATAGCGACGTAGAAACAAGTTCAGGTTTCGTTGTATAAAGTACTCAAATCTGATAAAACATGGTAAGGCTAGATTTCAGTGCGAACAGTTTAGCTTCGTGAACTAGCCTGAGTTGAGCTAGCCTGAGTTGAGCTAGCCCGAGTAAGCTAGTTCAACTCGATTTAGCCGAGATGCAGTGCGAATGGGGTATAAGTTAATCGACTCTTAACCGAGCTATAAATGCGGTTTGGTAACCGAAGCAGGCCGCACAGTTCTTCTTGATCGTGATAAAAAGGTAATCGCGGTACTTAATCGTGATCAAGGCGTAGTGCGAACATGGCATTCAAAAAGGGAAAAACCATAATTTTTTAACCATACAAAAATGTTTGCAAGATATTTTTAGAAGTTGACTTGTTTAAGGAAATAAGAGGAAAGAAGAAGCTACATACCTGTAGCCGTGGATGGAGATGTGGAGGGGAGAAGATACGTTCCAGTTTCACGCCAAATTTTAATCTAGTAAAGAGAGAAAGAAATAAAGCTCGGCTTATTCTTGGAAATGAAAACGTAATTTTCCATTAAATATTAAAAATACCAACCAGAATATTTTTAATTGGGTTAATTAATGGAGTGCATAAAGTAGTAATACAAATTCAAAATAGCGAATATCTTCCTTTACTATACAAAATACATCTGGGTCATAATACACCATCTATTAAAAAAGTAATTGGGCACCTGCAGAAAATGTTTGTCCGGGATTTTTGAACTGTTAAAGCCTAATAATGCTACCTCTTGCGACTAAATCAGCAGCCACAGCCATTATGGAAACTACTAAATGTAAGTTGCAGAGAGGACATTTATTGGAATTCTCTCAATCAGTTCCATGAACACGCTGGACGTATGAATACTGTTGAAAATAACCTTGTATCAGTTCCACATCATTCAACTGTTGCATGAATTAGTCAAAAATACTTTTCTGCCATTCCTCTTGGGAAATCTCACTCAGGTGGATAATGAAAGTTGACTGCTACTCCCAAGACCTTATCAGGCCAATCCAAGCGTTGAACATTGTTCTCTCAATACCACGGCATGGTAGCAGCAGCAGCAGCAGCAATATACCACATCTGTCATTGTCATCTTGAGAAACATGATCCATTCTGTAATATAGGCACGGTCTTAGGAGCACTTCATTGTACAGAATGTTACAAATATGACTCTGAGTTCATGTTACCACGAACAACCACCAGCGGCTCAATACATCCCTACATCATAAAATCACCACTTCAAAATTCCATGTAGGCACTATGTACTCTGGCAGAAAGCGTTCCCATATACCTGCAACAGGCATACACTTCCATTGGATTGAAACAGTGTGAACCCTGGTTGCAGTGGACCCAGACGCCTTACACCATCAGTTGGTACAGTACAACTTGTCCTTCATGAGATGAGCTTCTCCGGAAAAGTGAATGCTCTTCATCATCTGCGATGGTATAAGGAGAGTCGCCATTAGACTACTGATGGTTAGGCAAAGGTTATGTGGAGACATGAAAGTCGTTTTACTCTCCTGCAACCTTACGGTTACCTGTGGGTTTGGAGGCGACCAAAAGAGAAATAGGATCAAGAGTACCTCGTTCTCAAGTGATGAGGCCACGTTCTATGCAGCAGCGTGTAATCCCTTACTAGTGTTGAGGTGCGATTTAATGCGCCAAGCTACCATGAGACGTTGAATAACCTCCTTACTGGAGTGATGGCAGAATTTTTTGGCAATGTATCAAACTGTATATTTCGCAAGATAAAACCTCCATGCTAAGATATCGTTCCACAAAAGCGTGATTTCACTCATGTTGACATCAAGGCCTATGCTGGGTCCGGATCTAAAGCCGACTGAACTGACGTGGAGGCCGCAATATTGAGGAAAAGGCCAGCGGGAGATACCGGAACATTTAAAGGCCCACTGGCAACGTGTCCCTCCAAAGGAGTGTAAAAAACTTGTTGACAGCCTTCCTCGTTGTACTGGAGCAGTTAATGCAGCGCAAGGTGTTAAGATACTTTTGTATAGGCACAGCAAAATTTTCTAATAGCTACTAAATGCTAAATAAATTTCAATTTGAAGTTATATGTTTAGTAATTTTATTTTCATATAAATCCAATTAATTAAACCTAAAAGACAGCCTATTATCTGTTTGTTAGGAGCTTTAGCAGAAATCTACTTATAGGAATGCACGCTTGGTCTGTACGTTAACCGGCCGTCTGCCGTTTGCACGATAACTTGAAAACAGGTTAAAATTTTCAAATTCGGTTTTTAGAAATAAGACCATCAAGATCTTAGCTCGGCTGTATCAAACTTGCAGGCTTTTTCGTGGATCCCTTCAAGTCGAATTCACGTGCTAAAAACCATAGATTAAGAAATACCATAGATATTTCTTAATCTATGGTAAAACAGTGACTTTAAAGAATACCAAAAAATGGCATGTCATATAACAATAGATTCATCAAGAATGAATACATTGTTACTTTCTGATCTTCTTTTAAGCATTATTGTACTGCATTGAGCAATAAAATAGACGTAAATTTGGAAAGAATTAAATGAATTTCTGTGGTTTGATAGTAACAAGGGTGTTGTGCCAATACCTTCTAGAAAGAATAAGCAACAATTAACACCCATAGATTAAACGAAACGAAATATATTTAGTAACTCACATGTCCAGGATCTGCCTTTGCATAACAATTCTGCATGTTGCGATTGAATAGGAGTATTACAGGTTGAAGTTACATTTAGATCCAGGCCTAGCTTGAATATTGAATGTGCCATTCGCCCGATCATTAATTGAGGTGCTGCAATTCCACTCGTTGCCGTTGCCAGGGCAATCTTGTCTTTCAATCGAACAATCGCCCGCAATTTTTTTTTTTTTTTTTAGCAAAAATAGTTTACCGGTTTTGCCAGGATTGTCTAAGAAAAGTAGTCTCCTTTCTGGCGTCTCATTGCATACCGCATTTCATGTGATTGTACACAATCAGCTGTTTTTCATTTAATATCGATGTTTGATCCACCATCTTTTGCAATCTTGCCCGAAGGTATGCAATCTCCAGCGATACCAGTGGATTTGAATCCTGGAACGCTTCAACTTTTTGATCAGCGAAATGATGCAATTGAGGCATCTCTGGATAATCTTTTAGTCGGCGTTCATTGTTCGTCAGATATTGGTTCAAATCTCTTAATGTGAGATAACATCACTCGAAGATTGGTTGCATCTGCATTGAATTGATGCAAATGGTTTTCTGACATCGCGTCTGCACAACTATTTCACATTCGTTTAGGTTTCCTAGGGGCTTATAGTACGCCAGGATGATTGCCAATAGATGTCCGAGTTGTGAAATCTGGATAGCAATTGCTTCACGCATCGCATGCAACGATGCCATTCTTCATCGTCCTTTAGCAGCCCTAGAGCTTTTGAAGCCTCCTGGAAAATATCTTGCAATACACCAACAATTCTTCGAAGATCTTCAAATGATTTTGGACCACGAACATAGGCTGTCGACTTCCATACTCCGTTGGATTCGCATAGGCTTTTTTTTTGGCTTACTAATTGTTATTACACTCATCAAACAATTATCGAGCTATTTTCCGAATCTCCCACACGCAGAATTGAAGTAGATCACGAATTACAATTGGTCTTAACAGCAGTTTGAAAAGTTTAGCAAATTTGCGTGATTAAGCACTGTTAACTTTAATTAACACCGTGTTATTCTTAAATTAAGAATCTTAATAATAAAGTGCTTCGTCAGTCTGTCATATCACGCAAATCCGGACTTTTCATTGGCAAGTGAAACAAGTGACGCGTGTGACGCAACAAAAGTAAGTGACGCAACAAAGTAAACAATTAAAAATCTCTTTTCTTTATAACAATAATGATATAACACATAACACAATGTTAATTAATATTAATTAAAATTCTTTATCACGAATTTCGTTAAAATTTTCAAAGTTTCAAATTCCGAGTTTTCATTGGCTCTTCAGACCAGTGACCAATAGTAAGTCGTTATCTACTTCAATTCTACGTGTGGGAGATTTGAAAAATAGCTCAATAATTGTTTGATGCATGTAATAACTATTTGTAAATGAATATCTATTCTTAATGAACATGAACAGGATTATGGCGCCGACGAAGCGAACATTTCAAACAATCGTGGAGTCTCCGCCGTGGAGGTCGAAAGAGCCTATGCGAGTCCAACGGAGTATGAAAGTCGACAGGATCGAAAAAGGCGTTTGGTTACGCGTCGAGCGGCTATACGACGTCAACAGAAGGCGCAAGAGGAAACCAAAACTCCAGAGGAACAAAGGGGCCGACATGAAGCGCGTGTACGCAATGCAGCTGCTCGAGAGCGCATGACGGAAGTTGAAGTAAATCTTCAACGTGCACAAGACGCTGCGGCTCATGTCGGAAGATGAACGTGTTTCGGATTATCAACGCAATTTGCTTCAACAACGAAGCAGTAGAGCCCAGATACACGAAGCTGTTGCAAGTATCGAAGATATCCAGCCTTGGACTCGATTGGCCACTTGGCCGCTGTATGTTCTTATCCCGCTCTCTCAAGTTTACGGACGAAACTTCGGCAATATGTTGTTTGAACGGAAAAGTCATTATTGCTCCTCCAAATGAGGTACCGCATGAACTAGCTCAACTGTGGCCGAATTCCAGATTCATGAACTGTATCAGGGTGTACAATAGCGTTTTTGCCTTTACATCGATGGATGTGTCAGTTCATTTTATTACCAAAAATACCGTTACAGGCGACTGACAATTTCCCGTTCGCCTAGCTTATGCAATGACAATTAACAAGTCTCAGGATCAAACCTTAAACAACATTGGTATATACCTAGAGTAGATTGATACTCATACCCGCCTTCGTTTTGTCTTGAAAAGTTCGGCGAAGACGGGCATCTCAGCTTTCGGATCATTTAAAATGAGATCTTCGGTGGATTAATAATTAGTTTAGGTTAAATTAAACTAAAACTGGATAAATAATTGAGTAGAATTAAAATCAGATTTACATTTTCGACTGTTGTAGTACCCGTCCTACGAATGACAAGCCAATGAAAAGTCCGGATTGCGTGATATGACAGACTGACGTAGCACTTTATATATTAAGATGTTTTTTTTCCTTTCTCTGTTTTTTCTTTTCCTTTTCTTTTCTTTAATTTTATGTAATGTTTTATTTGTCGTTTATCGATTTATTAATCTACACTTATGTATCTTCATCCCCCCAGGATCTTTACTTGTCGGTCCAATGGCCATACTAGATCCTGCGCAGCTCTGTAATATTTAGTCAATTTACTAATAAATAATAAATAAATAATAAATTTAATGTAAGTAATTTTTGAAGTGAAACTTCTTATGCGGCAACAACGAGTTGGGGAGTGAAATGCTTAGAATGAAACGCTTTTCGTGTTACGGAAGTGACGTATGCCAACAATCCAACCTTCATTGTTTCCAACAAACGGAAAACACTGATTGTTAACATCCGAGTTGGAGCGTGACCACCGAGAGAGATGGCCTCCGCATTGAAATGTAATACATTGTTACTGCATCATCATAGATAGTGCAAATGCAGGGCTTATTATTATTATTATTATTTTTACGATTGTATTTATATGAATCAAACGAAGAGTTCGGCCCCAAAAACAAGTGTAGAACGCATGAGAGCGTATAGAGCTCGTAGACGAAGTGAGGAAGCAATTCCAAACAAGCAAATAAACAATAAATAAATAAATAAAACGGACGAGTACGAAATTTTCGAGCTCGTAAAGGACTACAGTTGGAATCAAATCCACCATATACATCTGCAAAAAGGCAAAATACAAAAAATACCGTGAATATACCATATAGCTCCCCGCAACAAAGGTTATTTTAATAAAATAATGCAAAGCAGTAATGAACAGTGTTATTTATCAATGTTAGCAACATCATTATTGGATTTGCGCAATCGGTCGTTTGGTGTTGCCAATTTTTTACGGATTTTTTGAATTTGACTTCAAATTCGGTTAGATCATCGAAAATTAGAATAGGAATGTCTCTAAGATCGACCCTCCGTCTCTTTGCCCTCATTGATAAAATTGAGTTTAAAATTTGAAAGTTAAGTAGTTTTCAAATTAATAAATAATTTGATTAAAACATTCGATTGTTGCGGAGCGAAGACTATCGATAAAATTCGAAGCTCAGTGATTGTTGATACAATGAAGTCATTCCGCATGCTCACGTGTAATGTCATTTTTGTTAATATCGTTCTGGCAATGCAGTAACTCGCATTTTCAACTTTTTTTTACCCCATTAATAATTTTTTGTTTAATTGTATTGCTGGAGACCTCGTTTCAATGTCAAAGTACACATTTTAGTTTATTGTATAATAAAGTATATTATAAAACATTATTTATATTTTTCTAAAGCTTTTGTAACAATTTTAACATTTAGAATCATTTTAACATTAATCTTGGAGTGTTTAATAATAAATTAAATTGGTATAATTTCTCCTTTAATCATGTAAAAAATCGATAAATTAAAATATATCAAAACAAAAGAAAAGTCACCAATGTTAAGATAGTGTTGTGGATGAAAGTCTTGCAGAAGTCTTATTTAGAAACTGGATGAAAATTAGAAATCTATAGTCCTGCATAGATTACACTATCCAACAAGAAAAATTTTTTCTATACCTCCGAAACAAATGTGGGTGTTTTTGATATAAAATGATGCACTGATTCCGAAAATGCCCACATTATTTTTCTGTCACTTCTAGAAGTAAAGATATAATGGAATGTTTATAGTACATAACACTAATTTTACTATACAGGGTGTCCAAAAAGAACCCCTATTTTTAATGGTACATTCAGATTGTACACAATATTCGAGAAATGATTTATTCTTAGTGTTTTTTCAATTGATCCAACCGTTTAGAAGATAGAGGCCTGTAAGTGTGGAACTTTTAAAGTTTTGAACCCAATTTTATCGATGAACACAAAGAGATAGAGAGTGGGTCTTGCAGGCATTCCTATTCTACTTTTTGATGGTCTTTAAGAATCCGAAATCAGAATTTCAATAATCCAATATTTTTCAATAAACACTCAGACTCGCCTCCATAGA
>JAHWFO010017185.1:6736650-6772513 GCA_023313115.1 Rhysida immarginata
CGGTGAAGAATGCGCCAAACAGATGAGTGCGGAATGTGTACCATGGAAGAAATACGACGGCTGCTTGTCTGTGGTTCATCATGTATGATGTCAATTATCACATCCTCCTCATCCGGAGAATGTGCTACAGGCCGCCCTCGTCCTGTGTGACGGCCAAAGGAACCACGCTCCCTCAAATGTCTGTCGACAGATACAAATGTTCGGTTATTTGGCAAACGTCTATTCGGAAAGCGTTCTTGGTAGAGTCTTCTTGCTTCCAAAGCATTTCCGTCCGCAAGACCATACATTAGGTGCATGTCAGTGTATTCTGCACTGGAATACGTGTACATGACTTTTTTTTACGTAAATCGTAATGCGTATGTCAAAGCACGCAAACGTTCTGAAATTGATATTCCTAGTGGATGTACAGTAGTGAAACTACAGTAATGGAAACAACCGTACACAACTAATGGAACAACCCTAAAGTAGGTTTAAATGGAACAAACCACTCAACCTAGTGTTGGGTCGAAACGCTGGAACTGCTAAAATATCGTCCGCTAACTACCGTGCTTCCCTACTCTATCATATTGGATTACTCGCAAACAAATCGTTTCCAGACAAAGTGCTATAGAACATTTTCGTCTTCTTTTGACCTGAAGAATATGTCACTAAATTTATTGTACAGAATTTTGAAACACCCTGTATATAATTTTAGCTAGACTTTAAATTCTCGAATTTAATATTACTATATTTCTTTAAGGTTAACCTAACCTACCCTAAAATATTACTTCTACGTCACAGCTAAAGCTCCTTCTTGGAATGTTGCGAGATTTTAATTAGTTATGTTTCTTAGTTAACTTCAGGATAATTCTCTAATATTCTATTTGCCTTTAGAAAATTATCCTTTTTGCTTCGATAAAGGATAGTCTATCCGAAACGTCAGCTTTTTATTTTGATTTTATTTATTATTTATTAATTATTTTGTTAATTATTATTTATTTTTTATTTTTAATTAATAACTATTATTTATTGTATTCCAGGGTTTTTGTGTCTCGTCCTTCTCTCATACACAGGGTGTATCAGGTTCGATGGTCATTAAGTACCTAGCGTGAACCTTTGCATGATTACAAACAAAGTTCTTTATCGAAAATGTCGAAAACTCAAAATTTAAATTGCGTCCTTACGTCATTTATGAACTTTCCGCACCAGCAGTTCATTAAATTCAAAGGGGCGATTACAATTAAATCGGCGGCAATTGTTGAGATTAAATTACGTTTTCGACAGGTTTTCAGCAAACTTCGCGTGATGTTTACACCCTTAACATTTGAGTTTTGAACATTTTGCATAAGTTTGTAATCATGCAAAGGATCACGTTGGGTACTTTATGACCATCGAACCTGATATACCCTGTATATCCGTTTTATGTTTCTTAGCTATTTCGGCTCTTACATTATTCAAAAATCCAAATCTAAAATAACTATCAATAATCTTACATATTCATTTTATTTAAACGATTTTATAAAATAACTAGAAGCGAACCCACCCGTCTGTATAATCGGGAAATAACCCACTGTTAGATTTTTTCTTTGTTGTGACAACGTCCACCGTCGCTGATTTTATATAAATGATGATTACTTTTTTATTATTACCATTATTACTACTGTTATATTAACTCGCTCTTGGACTATGTATGTGAGATTGATGGTACGGAACCTTTCAGTAAGTTTATCAGCTAATCAGCTGGTGCCTTAGCCTCGTCGGAGAGGCCTTTCATTTATCGTTCATATTTCTTGCTGAAAGTGGTCAAGCAAAGTGTCAAACAAAAAAATATTACGATTCCTCTAAGGACAATTAATTTCGCATTAATTGGAAAATAGACACTTTTAAGGACCATGAATTTAACAGTAATTCATTTAACAGCAACCTCGAAATGAGACTAAATTTTACTTCAACTAGTTTCCATGGTAACACAGTTCTCATGATTCGCTTGTTGGAGTATATTAGCAGTGTAATAGACGGATAGTTATATGCTGTCCAACGAAAGAAAAACTGGGCGCGTCTAATTAAATTTCCGATTTCAATTGTTAGACATTGTTGCTAAGTAAAATTAACAATGTTTAACAATTGAATTTGGAAATTTAAATGAACATGCTCAGTTTTTGTGTCGTTGGTCAAGTATAGATAATTAGATAATTGTATTATTTTAAAAGTTATTTTATGAGATATAAATTCGGAAGGATTTGATCTATTTAAAAATCCTGGCAATAATAATTACGAATGTCCGTAACCATCATAGAGGAGAAATAAGATAGAGTATTCGCTTGGGCAGTGTACGATTTCAAATGCCAGCATCGAGGCGAATCAGCTAACGGCAATTAGGTTACGGAGGAGAGCGAAGCGACGCTGTTTACAAGACGATGTAGTTTAGCATTGTCAGGAATATAAATTTCTATTAGGGAAACTGTCATTGAGAGGCATAAGCAGAACTTGAAGGCTTTGTGCGCTCTATCTTATTTCTCCTCTATGGTATCCTCTAGAAATTAGCGTGAATTTTCATTGAGCACCGAGCGATGGCATTAATTTGGGAATACATCATGGCATTAGTATTTTGTATCAGGTCGTTGCATATCAAATGTCGGATTTCGAGGTGGGTTCCGCGCTTCAGCACGGTTTCCACATTTAGTAGCAAGTACCCATAACAACGTGGTACATTACCAGAGATAAATCTATCAGCGACCAGCTGCCTGAAATTTGCATGTCTGCGATGATATTTAACAGCGTTTGAACCCAAGCGAAGATAGTCATGACTTCATACGAATTACGTGTGATAATGCATTACAAGTTCAGGTTGAATCACACTGCATCCAACGCCTCTCGAAACATCAATAAGGTATTCGGTGTAGGCACCATAAACGAACGTACTCTCCAACGTTTGTTCCGAAAATTCCGGGCGGGAGTGACGGACCTGGCAAATGAGCCACGCGGCAGACCGCTCAACGTGTTGAATGTCGCTGATCTGAAGCGATTTGTGGAAGAGGACCCGTAAAAAACTGTTCGGGACCTTGAAGGGGGTCATGCTGTATCAGCGTCGACTGTCAATAGACACCTTAGGACAACGGCAAGGTGAAAAAGCAGGACAAATGGGTCCCACATGAACTTACGGAAAACCAAAACGACCGCGCAGGCGCTACAGGCTCTGGGCTACGAGGTGCTTCCACACCCCCGGTATTCTCCAGACCTCTTTCCTACCGACTACCATCTTTTCCAGAGCCTGGACAATTTTCTCCGGAGGAAAACATTCCTAACCGAAGCAGATGTCGAAAACGCATTCCGGGAGTTTATTGAGTCTCGTGACCATGGATTCAGTCGGAGAGGGCTCGAGAAGCTGCCAAATCGTTGGCAACAATGTTTGGATTGCAATGGGGGTTATTTCGAATAGCACGTGTGAAGGTGTCCTTTCTAGAGGGCCATTAAAGATGACCTCTGCAATCCGGCATTTTATATGCAACGACCTGATACATAACCACTGGAAGTGGGTACTGCTGGAATTTAGTGTATCGAAATAAATTTTCTTTTGATTTTTTTCACGGGATAAATATTCGTTTTACTACATTACTGAATCACAACACTAATATGCCTTACTTTTACGCTCAAGTAATTCAACAATTTTCTGACAAAACGTGTAAATGTCATGTAAATTACCATAGGGTAAAGGTACCAGTAGTTGACGGTGTTATCAGTAATTGAATTTACGATTTAAGGGCTTTCAGTAAGGTAACAGGCTAAGAAAAGGGACTAGCATTCCTATCTAGTATTAAACAATGTAGTAGGCTTCCCAGAACAACAAAAACTAAGAACTTGGCTCCCTATCATATGTTGATTGTTCAATACATTACTGAATCGAAAAAATCTTTTAACAAACCAGTAAGCGAGTGTTTGATCACTTGAATTTATTTCAAGAATGTTATGCAATACTTTTTATTAATTTTACGTGGGCCGTTTTGTATGATCAATAGACAATACTTTTAGTAGTAACAAATTTCAGATGACCAATGTGTTAACTGTTTTAACTCACGATCAACTACTAGAACCCGGACTTGTAGTGTCACTAGTAATTGACGTAACCTGTCAATTATTAATGATTTCTGTGCTTAACAAAAACAAAATATACTGTCATGTTGATTGATAGCAGAGAGAAATTCAGACAAGATAGCGAGAACGATAAAACAAAAATAAATCTTTTATTTTTCCAAATAAAAATAAAAATGTCTTTAGGAAAAGAATAATGGATTATTAACCCAATTAATATCAAAAGTCTATATCTGAATATTTGATAAGAAAAGTCTAATGCAGAAAAATTTATTTCAGTATGCACGTCGCAGTGGAAGAAATATACCGTAAAGATTTCAACAATTGCTTGAAACCTTTGCGAAGCGTAACACAGTTCAATAGCGTCGGCCCGACACTAAAAACGAAAGCAAATCAAACTCTTGCTACAAGTGAGAGATTAGCGTGCATAAGGGTTTTGAAGTCACAGTTCAAACTTCGGGTAAGATCGGCCGAAGTCACGCGTTGGCAGTCATCGAGAACAATAAAGTTTGTAAGGTGAGGATGTGGGGTAGCTTATTAGTCGAGGCTAGGTAACTCGACGTCATAGCATACCCTGAAAGATCTATTGAAAGATGATCGTCGATGCTCCTTTTATCGTTGACGTTGTAGAAACGATCTTGGATGTAAGATCCGGTAACTGGCCAGATCTGGTATGATGGGTAGAAAGAAACCACCTGTCAACGAACACCGAGGCTAGTTAACTCGATGTTCGCTGCATAGCATGGAAGAATTAGAAGACAAATGTCGAAATTCGCTCGGAAGCTGCACAAGCTTGTTTTTAAGATTTGTACTTGGAGAAAACGTTGGCTTCACTGACGTGAAGCTCGGCGAAACGCGTAGGGCGAATCCTTTTTTCCACAATACGATCGAAAATAACTGGAGAAATAGTGAACACAAATATCTCAGATTGGTGCTACGTCGACACTGCAGGGACGTGTAATCATATATAAGGGTTTTAATGTAACGGGCAAAATCAAGAAAAAAGGTTGACACTAATGTAGATCAAACTCACAAACACTCGTCACACACCGACAGGAAGAAATCGAGGAAGAAATAATTCTATATTTAGCTAAACGGTGCACACTCATTAAACACAATAAGGCCAAAATCATCAACGCTTTACACTGTCACACATAATATAATAAAGCACACTTTTGCTTCAAACTTTGTGAATGCCGATTTCTTATAAGCACTTAACAATCGGGGCACATGATAAACATATCGTAATAAACGTAACACTGATTCGGTGCCTCCCACAAACACTTGTGCACCTAGGAGCACTAATATCGTAAGCTGATTAGCACAAACCACACTGTAAACAACATCACTTTGAGCAACCATCTCCTCTCTTTCAAGTGTCGCACTTTATCACCACAAGATTCAATTCTCACCGCTGGCTTCAAAACTCGTCGCGAAGTCGGTGACGTCGCCGCTTCTATCAAACATGAAAGACGAAATGAAAAAGCAGTAGCACATTGACAGTGCTTCCGTGCGTCGAATTGAAATAGTGCTAGAAGACACAGGTAAGTACGTTCGCTAACGCTCACGTCGAGAAGAAAGATGGTTTTACTTCCGTTGCGTGTAAAAGTTAATATAGTAGCAAAGTTCCAGTCCAATCCCGCTTTTTCAGGTAAACTTAATTAACGAATAGGTAAAGCTATCGAATGGCTGGGAATAAACCCGCCTAGGCCGCTCAGTAAGTATGCGCTGAGCGAGCTTGGGAAGACCCCCACCATTGATAAACTTTCCTCAAGTCCAATGGAGTCATATGGAAATGTCCTTTGAAACAATTTCAGCCATGTCGACTTTATAGATGTTGAGAATATTGTAACTAGACGGTAGCCATTAATTTGAACTAGGGCATTAGCTTGGAATATATTTAAAGCCCTACCCGTAATTCTCTTGGAACCAGCTCTGGAAATCGAGTCTGCTTTCCGTCGACGGGAATCCTCCATTCACTCCGGAATTCAAGGCAGGGGCAGCTGGTAGAATTTCTCTTTTCTCCCGTTGCTCAAAAGTCGGAATTCCACAGTCGCTCTCCTCCAGTATTTGTTCAATGGCCTTAATTAATAAGCTTTGCCATTCCTCGTCGCTAGGCTTTGAAGGCTTTGGGACCAGTCTTCACAACCGCTGCGACGGCGAAAATCCTCTTCTCGCTTGCTGAACACAGGTTCGCTCGCTAGCATCTCAAGCGGGCAGAAACACGCTCTCATGCCCCGGCGTAAATTTCCTCTCCGTGTTCGGTAGCTTTTCGCTCTCCTGGGCGACTCTAAAGATTCCTCATTCACGAAAAACGTCCGTTCATCGTGCTGCCATGATACTTTCTCTTCTCTTCTCTTCTCTTTTTACTCTCGCGAGACGCTTTCGGAGTGGCTCTCCTAAAATGACGTCTTCTGGCCGCGTCATCAGCTCCTCTCGGTTTCGTAGGTAGCTGATTCTGCTGCGATCCAGGTGACATATACTAATGTGATGCGGAATATAGGGTGATAATGAAGCAAACAGGATGATTTTAAGCCTAACTTCATAATTTCCTATAACTGACCTAACTCTGTCGATTATAGGAACTTGATTGTCAATTTCTAGATCAATCATTTTGACATATGTCTTCTAGGCCCTATTCATCGATTGTATTTTTGGTCCTGAATTTGTCACAGCGACGATCAAACAGATAGCCCAGGACAAGTTATGTTACAAGAAGAAAACTACTATTCTGTTTACTACGATAAGAAGCACTACATTGGATATATTTTGCAAGTAGGAGAACAATGGTCAAAAATTAAGATTTTCCATGAGCAATTTGTTCGACAACACGTTTGGGCAAGATCTGAGGATATTGCAGAAGTTGAAAACACCTTCATTTTCTATGGTCCTTGCACTCTACATGGAGTGGACCGATATAATTTATCATTTCAAGGGGAAGAAAGATAAATGATCTATATGAACAACTTCAGTTAAAAAAGAACAATTTTAGTCAATGTTAAATACGTTACACATTGTTTAAGAAAATGTTTGATTTTATCAGGTCATTAGAAACTACTTTTAAAATGTTGTCAATTTTTTTGTAAAAATATATAATAAAAATGTATAATTAAAATGTTGTCAATTACTGGTGAAACTGTTTGTCAACAACTTCTGGTACACAAACTGTCAACTTCTGGTGAATCATACATTAGTTAGGAAAAAAATTTAATAATTTAATAGCTTTTAAAGATATAATAATTGATTAGAGATTGGCACATTCTGCATTATATTTACAGTTTAATGGTATAATTAGAAAAGTTTCGAAATTCAGTTTGATTTAAATGCACAATATCGTTTCACACAAATGTCTTAAACTGTCAATTATTGGTACATCTACCTTATATAGTTTATGATTTTAAAACGTGGCCTTGTGATACGATTAAAGATGACTTTTCGAAATAAATTCAAATCATACATACAGGCCACAAAATTTAATAGAAACTGTTGCGAACAAAAAACAGGCATCTATATCGAAATGCCCTAATTTGTAATCTTATTAAAAATAAATATGATTTATTTTTCAAATTTGGCTCATCCATTATGTACGACAGGAACTAAAGTTCCATTAACCTTCCATTAAGGTAAGAGTTAAAATTCCCATGGCGGCATTTCATGAGAAAGCTCAAACAGTAGTGTGGTATGCAGATTTTAATTCAATTATGGTGCAAAGCAAAGTCATCAGATGCCAAAATAAAGCTTGACACTGGGAGGTCCGGAAAACGTTCGAACTAAGCCCAAGGAAATCGATACGTCAGGCTTCACAAGAATTCCAGAGGCTTCAACTGGCATAAATTTGTTAAGAGTATGGTTGCATTTTTATGCATATAAGGTGCACCTTGCGCAGATGCTACATCAGAAAACAAATCACAACGTACCGCCGCAGGGATTCACGTGGAATTTACCTAATTTCAAGAAAATTTGATTGTCTTAGGATTTATATTTAGGAATATAATTTCCTTAACTTCATTAGTAAGGTATTGGGAGTTTCCTTTCGGCGGAAAATACTCTGTATTTTAAATAATGCACTTATGCACAAAGGGACATTACTGCCATAATGAAGAAGGCGTTCAAATTATAAAACGAGTAAATAAAGAAATAAATAACTTATGAATAATAAATTATTCAAGAACCAGAGATCCTGCTCAATGAAATTAAAAAAGAAACTTAAACTATCTTAATAATTACATTCACTCACTCAATAAGCCACTAGTGTACTGTAGACAGTAGCCTATAAGCTTTTGCTTAATACGAGGCTTGTGAGAAAAGTATCCGACCTTCGGCCGGGAAAAAAAAAATTACACACCTGGAGCATTGGAAATCTAATCACCCTCAAAGTAGTCTCCTTGGGACTCCACACACTGCTCCCAGCGGTGCCGCCATTGTTGGAAGCATTCCTGGAAAGCGTCTTTCGGAATGGAGTTTAGCTCGGCTGTCGTTGCAGCCATAATGTCCTCTCTTGTCTGTGTTCCTTTCAATGACCTCTTGAGTTTGGGGAACAGCCAAAAGTCGCAGGGGGCCAGGTCAGGAAAAGTAAGGAGCCTGCTGTACCACGGGAGTCTGGTTTTTCGCCAAAAAAGTCTGAATCAAGTCTGGTTTTTGAGGCACCAATTGCCTGTTGACCACAACTGCGGTCTCTTGCGCCGCACTGCATTACGTAGGCGACGGAGGACATCCCTGTAGTACTCTTTGGTGATTGTTTGACCCTGTGGTGCGTACTCGTGGTGTACCACACCGCGAGAATCAAAGAAAGCAGTCAGCATCACTTTCACATTGCTGCGCGCTTGGCGGGCCTTCTTTGGTCGTGGTGACGAGGAATGCTTCCACTGTGACGACTGATGGTTTCCACCTGGCTGTCGCCCAGTTTCTGGCAAAATTTGATGCCGTAACGCTGCTCCAGTCGTTCCGTCATTTTCCTTCAAATCAAAAACCGACGAGAGCACAACAAACTACCTCCCTCTAATGCTGAATGCCAGCAACTGACGCTATTGAGAGGCGGAAAAAAATTCACGCATACGCACAAAGGTTCAAGGTCGGCTCATGCAAGCGCGCGCGATCCAAATTCATCAGGTTTTCGCAAAATAAAATTAGGTCCGATACTTTTCTCACAGGCCTCGTATAGAGTAAAAAAAAAAAAGGCCTTTCCCACGGGGGTGGGAGGTATTTGGTCTAATCTCTCACGCTGACCAGACGGGTTGGGAGGTGCATTTTTGAGCTTCTGCCAGCTTTTTACGAATGCTACAAGGTGGTGATGGTAGTATATCCGGGACCGACGTCTTAACGTGCCCTCCGAAACCGTCGGTCACCCATCCAGTGCTGGTAAATGTGCTAGGCGATGCTTAACTTCCAGAGCTGCCTTGCTCTGCAAAAGCCCCCCCCCCCCCCAATATAGAGTATAAACTATATTTAAATTTAAAATTTAAAAAAAACTATATTGGAATTTTAAATTTAAGTTTCTGATGCCAGAGATGGTTTTACACCGTAACGCTTTATTTAATGAAGTTAGTTATTAAAATCGGCTACAACAATTGACACGACAGAAATATTGTGCAAAAATTTCAAAAGACCTTTAAAACGAGATTTGTAAATAAAATGTCGCAGCGCCATTAAGAAATGATGATTTGTTAATAAATCGGCTCAAGTTTCAATATTATTTTATTTTCGTTGCATGGACCGAGATAATTTCATTTCAAAAACAACATAAATCATTAAATATTTGTTTCGTATAAAGTTGACTAAATTATACACGAAAGCTCATTTAAATTCATTTCTTTGAATTTCTATACAAAGAAAAACAAGTTTTCGGAAATTGACATGTGGCAATTGCAGCACTTGCAATTGCGTATTATGCAAGAGAATTGAGTTCCAAAATTGAATCCTATGTGATAAATGAGGCATTTTATTCCATTTCCAGCAACACTACAATGCAAAATAATCAGATTTGTTTAACACTTTACAAAAATCTGTTAAATAACTTCACCCCTTGACGAATAGCCGATCACTCCCTCTCCAGCCAATTGTCTACTTTGTAAATGGAATGAAAAGCTTTTGAAAATGTCAACTCAAGGTAAGATAGATAGCCCATTGGCTATGCTGGCCTGCTGAACAAATGAATTTATAGCGAATCTCCTACACTTACAGAACTCTGAACGAAGGCTGAAAAAAAACTTACATCAATGAGTGATTCTTGCTGAAAGAATGTCACGAATAAAGAGTATGCGCAGTGGAAGACTTAATTAGCTACTAATGACAACAGAGCATAACTTTTGGCATTAATAAATTTTAAAGAACTACCTAAACAGGTAAAATTAATTACAAATAAAGAAATCGGAAGGGCTATGATCTTACTAAAGCGTAAGAAACTAATTAAGGACTAAGCCTAGCCCTAAACCGAGGCTTGAAGCCTCCGTTTTATATATATGCAATGACGAAGAGTTTCACAAGAATAACTCAGGCTTGACCACTCGTAATCTAACGAGATATTAATACAGGTAATAAGCCCGACCCGTAGGACTAACCATCGGGTTTACATCAACATTACGCCACGAAATTAGAAATGAATGATAAGCCAATTCCGCTCCCCCCCCCCCTCTTAAAGTAAAGAGGAATAGCAGTAACACTGGCGCAACGGTCTGTAGACACCTACTGCCGAAAGAGCGGATTGGCTGAATAAAATCAAAAGAGAACTAGACCTCTAAAGTCTTTTTAGAAAGTTTTCTTAATGTCACTAAATTATTTCCTGCCCAGTGGTGGAAGGAAGGAAGGCCAAGGGGACGCCGGGGACAGCAGCGCGTAGCAAAATCTGGAGGAGCCAGGCGAATGTCTTCAGGGACCAGAAAACTATCCTCGAGGAGGGCCTAACGGAATTTCGCTCCTTAGTTTCCTTTTACTAAGCAAGGCGCAAACTGACTTCCCCGTTCACTGACCTAAGGCCTTCGACAGCTTATGTAGGGCCTTAAAATGCCCAATCCACGAAACCAAACGGCTTCGTGCGTCTTGGAATGATCCTCAATGGAAATCCTGCTGGGAATAGCGTTGGGGCTAGTTCGCCAGCTCTCTCATTCGTCGCTGCGTCGAAACAGGCAGTCGATCCCACGGGTTTGGCTACGTTGTCCTGGTCGACTGACGGATCCACTTTCTCGGTGGGCAGTTCCTTGACCAACGGACGGGCAAACTCGGCCGGCTCTGGCGATGAACACGAACTCTTGTCGGGCTCGGCACTATCGTTGAGTCGTCCCTCGTAGCATTCTACTGGAGTGACGTCCTCTGAAACATTCAATAAATTCGAGCACATACAAGTTAGAAAAATGTTATTAGAGCGGCTGCAGCTTGGCTCTACATCGCTTTCCTTGGCAGCGATGCTTTCACTCCCCGAGTTCACAGCGTTTTCGGAGCTCGGCGACTGGTTTTTTCTTCTCGAGCATGAAACATCAGCGTCGCTCGTGAGCTCGACGCGTGGGCGGTAGGAGTCGGACGATCGTGACCTTTCGTTCCGGGTTTTATCGCACTCTCCTCGATTCCTAATTTCCCGCTCAGGAAAAACTCGCTTGCGCACCTTTCTGCGCCGTTTCCTCTTGCTTCGCGTACGACGCTCGCGCTTGAGCCTCCTTGAAGGTAAAGCCGCCTCTCTTCTAATGTCATCAAGAGATGGCGATACAATTCCTCCATGCTTGCTCTCCGCTGTGCTAACGCCAAGGAGAGCCTTGGGTTGAACTTCTGTCACTAAACTTGGTGACATGCTCACCCCCTCTTCCCCAAGCGGAACGCTATTTGTAGCCACTTTGATAAAATTACCATCACCACTTTGATTTGTGTTTTATCGCGCTTGCGTTTGTTGCCAGCCTTAGGACGCCCCGGAATAGACGACTCTTGATCGATGCGCTGCACGTGAGCCCTATTTGTAAAAACTTTACTGTTTTGCGACTATTTTGCGCAACTATTTTGCGCAACTGAAGGCATATTCTTTTCCCGTCTGCGGAAAATGCCCTACGACTATTTTGCGCAACTGAAGGCATATTCTTTTCCCGTCTGCGGAAAATGCGCGTATTAATTAGCTGACTTAACGCTGACGCCGACGCATTCTCATGCGCGTTAATTTTGGGCTTCCTTTTTCTTTGTTGCGAAAAGAATTTGGACACGAGCCCTTTACACCTGTGCAGGTTCGCTTCTGGCTCCCATGTTGGCTGTGAATAGCCTACCCATTGAACCAGAAATTCCCGCTTGGGTGGCTTGCCCCTGACATCTTTGATGTCTTTTACCTTATAGACATCCTTGTAGACGGGGTCTTCTATAGGGCCCGGTTTCTTGCTCGATATTTTTTTAGTATTCCATTTGCCCCCTCTATGTTTTTTGAGAAAGGAACAATGGAGTGTTTTTGCGCCGCCCCATTTGCGCGGGATACTAACGCGCGCTGTTACCTTATTAATGACTTTAAGGATGGGGAAAGGGCCTATGTATTTACTATACAACTTCCTCACCACCTTATGCTTGAGAGGGTTCAGTCTTGTGGCTAAAACCCATACCGTATCTCCTGGCTTCACCTGCCACTGAGTGTGTCGTTTGTCGTAATCTTTTTTTATATTTACGATTGGCGCGCTGAATATTACGGCGTGCCTGACGTAAAACCTAAAGTAAATGGGCCACATAAGGGCCCTTATGCTCGCTCGCATTAACATATTTATTGATCGAGGGAAGGATGGCTACCTCTCTTCCGGAGACATTTTTGTGCTTTCTGACACAAAAGCATTGATAGCTATTTCCGTGACTGTAAGAAACTCATCCCTGTCCGTTTTTTCAAAATTAATATAATTACGTAAAATTTGAATGACGGTCTGGTTGGTCCTTTCGGACTGACCGTCGGACTGAGGATGATAAGCACTGGCGAAGTTAAGAGATGTGCCTAAAGCTTTAAAAATAAAACGCCACAGGTCCGCTTTGAACCTTACGTCTCTATCGGAGACTATGGCCTGCGGAAAACCATGGATTTTGATAATTTGATCAACCAACAATTTAGCCGTCTCCTCGGCCGAAATGTTAACATTGCACGGCAATAATCGAACCCGTTTCGTTAATTTGTCAGTAACCATTAGCAGAACGAGGTAGCGGAAGTACGAAATCGATGCAAATCATATGCCACCTGAAAGGAGGAACTTCCAATGGCTGGAGGTCTCCCGGGGCTTTTCTACGCTCGGTCTTATTGGCTTGGCACTCCGAATACATACTGATAAAGTTCGATATATCTTTGGTCATTCCTTGCCATAAGAACTGCCGCCGTGCCTTTTGGAGTGTCTTATAAACACCCAGATGACCTGCTGTAGGATCCTTGTGCAGGGTCGTCATGATTTTAGTTAAGAGTTTTTTTTCCCGTTGGCAATACCAATCTTTTGCCACGGCGATCTTTCTTGTAAAGAAGCCCCTCTTCCTTGAAGTAGGGCAGGGTAAGGTCGTCCAAACAAGCTTTAGTAAAGTTACATTGTTGGTAACCGACTCGTATTTCTTTTACCAAAGCTTCATTAGGGCCCCAGGACGACACAGGCGCTAAGCTTACCGCCTCCGCATTAGTCGACTTGGTCTCCTGCTTATCAGCAGAATTCATGGCTTCGACCATTTGCATGGCCTGACTAAGCGAGCCTGGATTTCTTTTTCCAAATTTGGACTGTAGTTCTAACGGAAAAGCTTCAAGGTACAATTATACCTTGTGCTTTTCTGTGATTTTTTCCACCTGATTTGCTAACAACTGGAAACACTGATTGAAATGACTTAACCCCTGCTTGCCGTATTTAATTTCCTTTAAAGACTTGAGAATCGACTGCTCAAGCTTTCTTTGCTCTTTATCCTCCCTCATCCTTCCTTTGAAGAACAAAATAAGAGTTAACACCGGGAACGCCAATAGCTTACTAAAAAACTTGGGTAAACAACCCCTAAATGTCGACAACTACTTAACCCTAAGGTTTTAGTAATAGCTACGACGCAATATCAAATTACCTATGCCTGCTAAAATCGTTTAAATACCTAACCTCCGCCTGCCAAAAGTATATACTCTGAGCCTTATTATTAAGAAATAACGCACTCAGACTAGCTCTGAAACAACTTTAGGACACCCCCTGCGCTCCCGAGCTGAGTATCGGCTCAGGTAAACAAATGCCCAAACAAAAAAAAAATTATAATAATGACGCACGCACGCGTATATTTTTTTCTCCTCTTTTTTTTTGAATGGACTAAATCCGACGCACCACAGAAAGCGTCGTGCCCTCCTTTTAATAAAATATGATTAAAAGGGAGAAGGGCAGTAACCCTTAAAAATATACTATATATATATATTTTTTTAAAAGCAAGGGGGGGTGGGGGGGGGGAAAAAAAACTTAGCTGGGCGAAACACGCTCGATACCACGTCTGCCAAAAGTATATACTCTGATGTCACGAATAAAGAGTATGCGCAGTGGAAGACTTAATTAACTACTAATGACAACAGAGCATAACTTTTGGCATTAATAAATTTTATTAAACAACTACCTAAACAGGTAAAATTAATTACAAATAAAGAAATCGGAAGGGTTATGATCTTACTAAAGCGTAAGAAATTAATTAAGGACTAAGCCTAGCCCTAAACCGAGGCTTGAAACCTCCGTTTTACAAATATATATATATATGCAATGACGAAGAGTTTCACAAGAATAACTCAGGCTTGACCACTCGTAATCTAACGAGATATTAATACAGGTAATAAGCCCGACCCGTAGGACTAACCATCGGGTTTACATCAAACGTAATATCATCAACATTACGCCACGAAATTAGAAATGAATGATAAGCCAATTCCGCTCCCCCCCCCCCTCTTAAAGTAAAGAGGAATAGCAGTAACACTGGCGCAACGGTCAGTAGACACCTACTGCCGAAAGAGCGGATTGGATGAATTAAATCAAAAGAGAACTAGACCTCTAAAGTCTTACGACCAATCAGCCTCATGCAGTCCCACAATGCCGCCCCTGTCAAATGCTGTCAATTGGTGGATAAGATGTCTAACCGGGTGCTTTGTACAGTACAGTAATCCTCTCTGAACGTCTTTGTCGGACTCACAGCATTTGACTGTTAACAACTTAACAGCATGGCGGTGGCATCACGAATGCTCTCTGGTGAGCGTTCTAGACATTACAGATCCTTGTGAATCTAATCGTTTACTCACACATCAGTGGTATGCAAGTGTACCGAAATAGGATAATATTGGACCACTCCTTCTGGGTGCTTCACTTTTTTTTTCAGCCAATGTATAATTAAAAGTCATTACGGATAAATGTTCATCCGATTTTTATTTCGTCCTGTCGCTTAAATCAGTAATTGACATTGGCATGTCAGAAGGTCATCCAAAATTTTTGCAATAATTGCTAAAGGCCAGTTACTGCGGGAATGTCACATGCCAGTTAAATTTTACTTTGTGCCCACAGCTTGCGAAAAACACGTGACTAAAAAAGGGTAGCCGCTGAAAACAAGAAAGCATTACGCAAAAAATAACGTTAAAACCCACAAAAACACGTAATAAATACGACATACTGTATATTACACAAAAACTGAAATTAAAATGCATAAAAATAGCCCACAACAAAATTTCAATCAATTTAAAAATACCACACATTAAAAAATAAACACATTTTTAAAACGTAGAGCATTCGCCGATAGCAATATTAAAAAAATTCGAAAGGTGTTTCTACGTTGAGCGCACACTAAAACTGTAGATAATAATTCGACATTGATCACATTCTAAAATTTCACATCAAAATTTGACGATGGGCACATTCTAACATTTCAAACTTCCAATCAGAGTGAGCACACACTAAATATTCACACCCTCCATCTGGAATGGGCATATTCTAAAATTTAGACCCTAGAACATGAGTGGGTACATATTAAAAATTCACACCCAACTCCGAGAGTGCACACTTTCTAAAAATTTTAAATGTGTTTTGAGAGTGGAAACGTCCTAGAGAAACAATACTAACGTTGACAGCGAGGCTAACGAGAAATACAGGCTCCGGCACTGAAAAGTCACCTGATCAAAATAGGTCTAGCAACAATCCAACCTTCATTGTTTCCAACAAAGGAAAAAACACTGATTGTTAAAATACAAGATGGAAACAATGAAAGTTACATTGTTAATAGACTTATCTTGGTCAGGTGACTTTTCAGTGGGGAACCCGTCTTTCTTGTTAGCCTCGCGTTGACAGTATCACGCGAAATCGCAAAGCCGACAAAAAACATCGTGAAAATCTGTGGGCACAAACTAAATGTAATTCACGACCTTACATTGCTCAAGCTGCGCACGCAAGTGGAAAGGCTCATATAATGTTAGTTTCTCAAATATCCTCGTTCCATTCAAGGTTTGGACGAGTAAAAGATGAATAGCCAAAAACGGTTAATAGGAAACTGATGATCATTTCATTTGATGCCGCCAACGTCTAATACTTTGAACACTTGGGGCTTCAGTTCCAAAATTTCGGGAAAAATCGCGCCGCATGGTAGTTACGAACTCGGACTTTTCGAAGCGAAGGACAGAAAAGGAATCCAATCTGATAAATAAAAGAAGTCAGGCAACTGAAATGCCCAGGACCGATAAAATTTTAAGGAATTCAAAGATAAAAAGAAAAGTATTTGTTTTCTAAAGAAGCTTTTAGTTTGTGGGTTAGATGAGGTTGCCAAGGAAGCTTCTGGTTGCTAAGGAAAGGTGTACTTCTAACGGAAATTTGTGGTTCAAAATGAACGTACCGGAAAGGTTAAATGGGGAGAGTTGTAATTCTCTGTATATTCGAACATAATAAGTTATATTATATCAGTCCTTTAATTTGTAAGCATTCCTATTTAATGAAATGAGCGTCAATTGTTGAAGCGTTTTGTGTAAGGGTCTATTATTTCTTCATATTCTATTGCTAAAACGTTTCTAGGTAAGCATGCCTGTTTAAACGAACGATTAGCTACTGGTTACTGACAACAACTTGTCTAACCGAAATTAGTTATTGATAATGTAAGGCTTAAGTAATTACATGCCATATCTTAGCTGTGAAAGTTTCCAATGGTACCATAATGGTATCATTAAATTACGTACCACTGAACCAAGTCATTGTTTTGGCAGTCATTATTTTTACCTTATTTTCATTCATGACACGTCATTTCAAGTTGTTTTATATACAGAGTGTCCCAAATTGATGTATACACTCTTTGAAACGTTATAGCTCAGCAACGAAATGAGATAGAAATATAAGGTTTGTTGTGTATGATCCAGACGGCGTTGGAAAAGCATAGCGACACGTTCATTGGTGTTCATTTGTTTATAAACCTAAATGAAGATGAGACTTTCATTCGATGAATGTAAGTGGATACTGAAGCGTTATTGGAAAGTGGAGAATGTTGTTGAGGTTGAATTTCGTACACCACCGCCAACAAGAGTAACAATAACAAATCTCCGAAACAAGTTTGAAGCCGAAGGAACGGTGAAAGATGTGTTGAAGGATTGATAGGGAAGAAAGAGAAGTTCTATTGATAACGAAAGCGTTGATGCCGTCATGGAGGTTTTTGCAGGATCCCCAAAGAAGTCAGTGAGGCAATGCTATCGTGAAATTGGTATCGCCAAATCTAGTGTTCATCGAAAAATCTTGTGTGTCAAAAATGGAAGCCTTACATTCCGCGACTTGTCCAAGCACTAACCAGATGTTGGGTCGGTGTTGGGAGTGTACTGTGGCAGAAGGTGGGCATTTTGAACATGTACGGGCTTAAGGAAGTTTAAGGAACAAAATACAAAAAACCTTATATTTCTATCTCATTTTGTTGCTGAGTGTATACATCAATTTGGGACACACTATATTACATGACATATCTTAGCTTTGCACGTGTCTTCACTTAATTCACAAGCCTTCTTTCTCTCTGCCTTAGCTATCGAATGGCAAAGAGAAAAATATATTGATCAATTATATTTGTACATGGAATTGTATAGTGAAAAACGTGGTCCCCTCTGTTATGTGAACATAATGACCTTTAGAACCGGAAGTAGTTCAGCGATATTTTCCACCAACGCACTCAAGCTGTCGTTTTGCCTAAGTTGTCGAAAATTTGGAAGTGTTCGAACGCTAGAGCACCAATAAACAGACATTGTGAAACATAAGTACCTATCAGTCCTAATAATCTTAACTCCACGTATTTATGTAAGCACTTGTATTTGTAGATTTATGCGACACAATTAATATTTACATAAACAGAAAATCAAAAAATTTCTAAAATTATCCATATGTAGATCTAGCCCCATTAATATTTCTAGCCAAAGATAGTTATGCATACAAGAATAGTTTTGAATTAATTTTGAATATAATTAAATGCGAATTTTTTTTGTAGGAAAAGCAGTTTTCTTAACGGAAGCGATCGTTTATTTTTGTTTTTAACATAAGCAGCAATGTCAACCGTTAAGCTCTCTCCCTCTCTGTTTAGGTTACAACAATGAAAGCAACAGCCATTCGTTTTCATTTCTTCCCCTCCTCCTCCTGCCTCTCTTTCCGTCGTATTCTAATTCAGTAGGATCGACGACTTTGTTGTTGTGCTTCTTCTACTTTTCCCCGTTTGCCATTTTATCGCCTTTCTCTCTCAATATCTCACCAGTGTGAGCCTACAGAGCCGGAATTAAATCGTCAATTCCCCACAATTCCCTCTCGAGTTCCATTTGGACCGACGGTGCGTTAAACACTCCCCGGTCTGACAAGACCGAGAGAAAAGAACGGAGATCACGTGAACGGTAATTCTATATTAGTGTGTAGAAAATAATTAATGGTGCGAGCTCAATTAAAACGACGGGAGGATTCATTCAGAGTGTCAGAAATTCGTCACACAAGACCTGTTCCCTGCTTGTCCAATTAGTTGAGCAATTAACTCCTAATTACTGACCGAAATGAACTGGACTGATTTTGATGCGACATGAAAATTAAAAGCGTACGTGTCACTGTCTAATAACATTAGTATCAGTTAACCGATGAATGACGTCACCTTCATTTGCCGTCTCCTTTTTCTCGTATTTCAAGGAAAGAAAATTTGAGTGCGAGGAGAGAATTTACTGGAGGGAGAAAAAAATCAAAGAATTCTATTTCTCAGATGGTGTCTGTTTTTAACGACTCCTCTTAATTTCCTTAAAACTCGTTTGACGTCGACACTTGATGACGAGTCATGTCATTTATCGTTATTTTACGTTGGAGTAAGCTCGAATAAAAGTCCGTCGTTGTTGATGGGTTATTAAGCATTATATAAATTTAATTCCCATGCAATCAATGTTGGTCATTAAATTTTAAATGATTCATGATAGCTTATACTTTAAAACTCTGTAGTGATAAAAACTAATGGAGGAATGTTTTTCCTGTGAAACTGTTAAAAAAAAATAAAAGAATTCCGCTTTATTACAGCCATTGCAGAGTTTGCTAAATAAAATTATTGCTTTGTTTACAAGAAAGCGGTGCTTGTATTTACTCAGCGCAGAACAAGCTGTTTATGCATAAATCCTAAGTTTTTGTAGTGCTTTTTTCGCGCGAGTTTTTAACTCAAATATGCCATCCCAAATTAAATGTAAACATATGGTTGATTTCGTAATTCTAATAAAATCGTTTTTATTTCCTATTAAATAAAACGGTACGTTAATGTAAACGATAAAATTGTAAACATTTCTGGTGTACTTAAACTTTGGAAACAAATGTAATTGCAATTTTGAAAAAGAAACACGCACCCTTGCTAGATAAACAATAAGATACTAGAGGTTCTTTATTTAAAAGAGATGGACAATGTTGAGCTGATTGTTCTCTAGTATAATCTTAGAAAGGGAAGATAATTAAGCATATCATTTAATCTTCTGTTTCAAAAAAGAAATTCATACTACGCATTTCGTAGTTAAGTTACTCTATTCAGATTATAAAACTATGTGCATACAAAAACTTAAGTACTAGCTTCGTGTGAAAATAAGTTATTCATAGAATACCTATGAATTCTACGAGTATATATAGAATTTTTATACAGGGTGATTCAAAAGTTACTGTGGAAACGTACACACAGGGCGGTAGCAGGAAACTGGTGCTGACAACGGAACAGCGTGTGTTCCTAGTGGAGAATGTGTCCCGGAACGCTGGCAAATACACAGAGGAGGTTCGGCAGCTGTTTCAAGAGACGTTCCCTGGTTACCTGTGCCTCATCGGAATGTAGTGCGGAGCTTAATCGACAAATTCCGTTCAAGTGGAACAGTGCTGGATGAGGCCCGTGCTGGATGCATCACGATCGGGCCGCCCAGCACAGCGGAGGAGAAAGTGCTTGAGATTCAGGAGAGAATGTTGCAAAGTTCCAGTAAATCTCTGCGCCTAATCTCTCTCCGGACCAGCCAATGCACAGTAACTTTTGAATCACCCTGTATACAGGATGATCCAAAAGTCAGCTCACCCAAAGAGATATATACCAGGTCTGTAAATAGGAAACCGGAATTTGACCATAGATGGCCCTAGTTGTCATTGTAGTTACCGTCAAACCGCATCGTTGGCACCATTTTCTTACTCTGATTTCTGACAAAGATTTTTAACTCACAACAATTCAAGTTTAATACATCAGCATAGTTTGTAATAGCGTTGAACATGTCGAATTTTGTGCCTGGAAACTACGATTTGCGGACAGCATTGATTTTCTGTTATCATTTGAAGAAAATTGCTGCAGAATCCCATCGAATGCTTGTCGAAGCTTACGGTGAGTAGGTAAATCACAGTGCTCTGTGTTTGGTGGGATCTATTACGAGCTGCTGAAACTGGCGAAACCGTTAATACTGAACACTACCGACAACAAATGATCGATTTGAACCAAGCTTTGCGTGAAAAACTATCAGAATGTCAAAAAAGGCAACACAAAGTGATTTTGCTTCATGATAATGCACCATCACACACAACAAAACTGGTCCAGGAAACGATTGAGGCGTTTAGTTGGGAAGTACTTTCGCATGCGCCTACTCACCAGACTTGGCTCTCCATCCGATTACTACTTATTTGCATCGATCGGACACGCACTTGCTGAGTAGCGCTTCACTTCTTACGAAAATGTACGAAAATGGCTCGATAACTGGTTGCTTCAAAAGAACAACAGTTTTTTTGGCGTGGCATCCACAAATTGTCAGACAGTTGGGGAAAATGTATAGCCAGCGATGAGCAATAGTTCGAATAAAATATTTTTTATCATTTTCATACAAAAACGTGTATTTTCTATACAAAAATTCCGGTTTCATATTTACATACCTGGTAAATAATTATTTGGAAACCATTAAATACACCTACGTCAAACTTATAGTGGATATTCTTTAATTAATGCGACACTGATTAAGCCTATAGTTAATGTTTAAAGTGGCCCCCATTCTCCTGCTTGCAAAAACGAACGCGACCCCACATATTCTTGGAATGTTTGCTTTCAGTTCATCTAGAAATGTGGATTGTTGGCATACTGTTACAGCGAAATAAACCTCGCTGTAACAAAACACGTGTCTTCTGGCAGAGAAAGATTCCCGAGAGTCAACGCGGCGAGAGCGGAGCGGGAGATTCGATTGTGGACACGAGGAGAGGCGACAGGGGACGAGACGTTAGAAACGGGGAGCGAGTTCCGGAGTCGAGGAGATGAGTTGGAAATTCCTCGCCGAACGACGACCAGCGGAGACGACTAGTTTTCGGCCAGAGAAAAGTTAATGCCAGCCGTGGAGGGATTAACGTTCCCGAGCGTGAGGTCGTTTGCCTGAATGTTAAAGCGGCGTCGTCGGCTGAGAGTCGGGGAAAGCAACCCGTGCGAGCGGCGAAGGTGGGCTCGTCCGCCGGTAAAATTTGCGAGGCGTCGGGCAACGCAGCGAACGTCGCCTGGATTCCGAGGACCACATTCACGCCCGTCAACCTGTTGTGGCTGACCAACTTTGAAATGGAAATGTGGCACGAGAGCCGGGAATACGAGGAAAACGCATCCATCGTATGCTGAGAACGAGTCCGCCTTTTCGGCGTTCTCCCCCTGGGTTTGACGGCGTTCGTTCGAGATGGCATCGGCAGGGTGGTGGTTCGTTCGTAACTTGTGCGGTGTAGTGTAGCAACCCGGTTACGGCCTTTTAAAAGTTGTAAGTACTGAACTCTCATTTGTTGTTAAAGAAATTTTTGTGTTTAAAAAGGGCATTATTGTGCCGACTAAGTTATAGTGAAGACTTACCGTTAATGGAGTCAATTGGACGTAAATTTATCGTGGGTGTCTCCGTTTCCTTGTTGTTACGCTGGTGTTAAGCCGTAGTATGGTAAATTTGTAAGTGTGTGCCCCTACAATTGATTCTTTTTTTTGCTACGAATAATTCTGGTTTTGTTTGTTGTTGCGAAGGAGGCTATGATGTCAGTTTCATGCCTACTGTTTTAGGCGTTTGGTGTTGTTAAAATTTTGTTTCCTCCTTTTGCAGGCATGTAACAAAATTCTGTGCATTTTTGTGACGGATGTGTCAACTATAATTTAAGACTCGATTCTGTGCAATAAGACTTTAACTTCTTTACCGGACAATATTCTGTGAAATAAACTTTTATTAGTGACTAAATTTAAGCGTAAGCTTAGCTTATTAATTAATGATAAAGTGCTACTTCGTTAGTGTTTTTCTTTGGTTATGAAACCAAGAATGATGAATTATAATGATACATTTTGTTTAATTTAAGAGAAGCTAATGTTTGTTGGTGTGTATTTAGGTGACTGATTTTGATAACTTAAGAAATTTGCCTCAATTGTCAATTTTTGTTTTTACTTTTGCTAGCTTCTTCGTTTGAAATTTTTGTCACCGTTTGTTAGCTGTAAGATCAAGTCGTTTATAGTTAATTCCCTAATACTTTTGCATTTACCGAGTTGTGTATTTGTATTGTGCCATTTATTTTTATTTCATTACCAGTTTACATCATTTCTTACTATTTAATTCTTAGTTTAGCTATTGCCATTAAGATTTTGGTGTATTAAAGTTATTCAGTACGTACTTAAAACGTAGTGCTTTCGTTTAGTGTCTCGTTATTATTTTTTAAGTTTAGCAAATCTTCCACTGCGCTATTTGGCACGTGACACATACAGTCTATAAAATGCTAGAAATTCTATATACAGGGTGAGCCAAAAGTCGGTCCCCCCTGTATATAGAATTTCTAGCATTTTCGGAAAAGTATAATTATTACGAAGGGGGGACTTTATTAACGAATTTTAACTTATGAAATCAAACCTAATTAAAAATACGAGGATTGTTCAATAGAAACAGGTTTAGAGGCTGGAAAGCAATTTTTATTCAAAGAATTTAAAAGAAATTTCCATTAACATTACGGTATGAGTCTCATTGGTGCACTAATCTATAGTTCCCGTCTGGTACAATTCTAGCATTGCGTCGGAATTGAACTTCCACCTTTTTAGTAATAGTTTGAATGGAACAATCCGTCCAAAGATAATCCACTAACACAAATTTCAACGGTCTCACATTTTCATCTGATGCATGTCCTGGATGGGCCAAATATTTCGTGGATTCCATTCCTTGTAGAAATTTCTTCCACCATTCAACCTCTGCCATTGATAAATTCATTGGATGAGCTAACTTGTTGGTTTTTGCTCCTTTATTCCGTTTAATAATATACGAGGGTTGTCCAATGATTAAAGTCCTTGATTTTTTTAAAAAAAATCAGGAAATTTTTACTAAAAAAAACATATGGCATTATAGGTATATATCTCCACTATTTCTCGCAAGTCACCGTTACGATCGATTCACTTGGTTAGCCGTGCCACTAGATCCTTGATTCCTTTGTCATAGAACTACCGCGCTGCTGTCTTCAACCACGTTCTCACCTCTTCTTCCACGTCCCCGTCGGTCTCAAAGCGTTTTTCCGGCCAAATTTTGCTTCAGGTGAAGAAAAAGATGAAAATCACTCGGCGCCACGTCGGGGCTGTGTGCAGGATGACGAAGAAATCACATCCAAATGAGCCCAAAAGCCCGGCGGTGACGCTGGCTGTGTGGGGGCGAGCGTTGTCGTGAAGCAACCACACGCCCTTGGTCAGCATTCCTCGTTGCTTGTTTTGGATACCCCTTCGGAGTTTTTTTAATGTTTGGCAATAACGATCGGCGTTGAGACAAAAAATCGACGATAATAACGCCTTTTTCGATGCCATGATTTTCCGGCTTGAGATTGTCTGACGAAATTTTCGGGCACGAAGTGAAGAGGGGTGGCGCGATGTCATTGATCGACTTTTGATTCCGGTGTTAGGTGGTGAACCCATGTTTCGTCGTCTGTGAGAATAGAGTCCAAAATTGCCTCTCCTTTGCAAAACGGTCCAAAAATGCCTCTCCTTCTTTGCAAAACGGTCCAAAAATTCCTGAGCGCTTTGCACATGATTTTGTTTATGAGCTTCCATCAGCATTTTCGGCACTCAACGAGCACACACCTTACTATACCTCAATATTTTCGTCAAAATCATCTTATGATAGATCTGTGTGAACAAAATTGCTGGTTCACGGTCTGTCATACGACGATCTTCATGAATTTTATCATTAATGTTTTTCAACAAAACATCATCAATTGAGGAACTCCTTCCTCTCCCCTCCTCGTCATGAACACTCGAAAACTCAGCACATCACTTCCTTACATTCCAATAAACGGGAGTGAGATGGCGATGGATTTCAACGGGGTGGGCTCCCTTCTGGTTGAGAAAGCGAATGAATGAACACATTTCGCACGCGGCGGGATTCGACAGAGGAGTCGCCATCTTGAACGGACGCAAAGATCACAGTGAAGCAACTTCTGAGCCGACTCACCGCTCCTTCTGGAAGAAAACGTCCGCACTACAGGCTAGTATTGCCAACTTTGAGAAATAACGTCCGCATCGCCGAAAATAAATAAGCTTATATAAACAAGCTAGTATTTCTTGGAAAACCCTCGTCCTTTTCAAATGTGTTTTTACTTAATGTTTACTGGAGATAATGGAGAGTTGGCAAAATATTGGGAAATAGTGGAAAGGCGACAGAGGATGCAGTCCGTTCGCTCGGCACTGTATCGGTTTCGCCAGCATACTGCTGCAACTGATAGTTCCCCCCTATTTTACTGAATGCGGTAAAAAGATATGTGGTTATTCTCTGTATTTTCGGTGCATCGGGCCTAGTTAATGGAATAATACTAGTACCATATTTTATCGTTGATATTTCTTCAAACATAAATCCTAGAGAAAAGGTCGACTTAACCTCGCATTATTGAGGAATCATCGTGTACAACATTCTCAGCATAATTAGGTTATCCTATTTTAAGCATCAGCATTGATGAATTAACTGAATTCAACTAGTGTTGAAAACGTCAGCAAGCAACAACAGGGAATATACAGGGTCGAGTCGCTGAATTAAGACAGTCACAAGTGTTGAAAACGTCAGCAAGCAATCGTAAATACGGTTGTGCCCATTCACAGGTGGGAGGGGGGGAAGGATATACTTGTCCATTGGAAGACACATAAAGGTGGTTTCAGAGGAACATTTCATACAGCAATAGTCGCCGACATGGGTAAAGCACATGACCTAACACACCTTGAAAAAGGTATGATCATCGGGTACCGTACAAAAGGCGGCAGCCTTTCGGAAATCGCAGCTTTCGTGAATTGTTCGCGTAGTGCCGTAGTGAATGTGTACAATGAATGGAAGAATAGACAAGTTATGCATTCCAGACGTGCAAACTGTAGAGAACTACGGGTTGTTAATGAATGGGGTGAGCGACGCTTGCGATGGCTGGTTAAGAGTGATCGTCGATACATTGACAGCTCAAATGAATGAGTAATGCAACAAAAAGCTATTGAGAACAACTCTGCAACGCACGTTGCTGCATCTTGGCCTCCGCAGCAGCCGTCTAGTTCCAGCACTTATATTGACAAGTGTGCTTTGCAAGAAACGACGTGCGTTTGCACTGCAGTACAAACATTGGACCCTAGACCAGTGGATAAAGGTTGCATTTTCCGATGAGTCGCGTTTTCTACTGCATCGTATCGATAGGTGCTGGCGTATTCGCCGGGAGACATCCATAAACAAACTACCCGAAACCATTGATGGGCGGCAACAAGCTGAAGGAGGCAGTGTAATGATCTGTGTCCATTTATTTTGGGTCCATTATTTTCTCTGGAAGGTACCGTCAAGAGCTGTGTATACTTATCCATCGTTGCCGACCAGGTGCCAACAAGTTAATAACTCAGGTTCTCTAACACCTAGGATAATGAAATTTCGGAGAATAATAGGGTACATAAAACTATGTGTACCGTTAAAATTTGATCAAATCCCTACATGGCAACTTGTATCCTGCGAATGATGGCATCTTTCAACAGGATAATGCCACATGCTACGTGGCCAAAATTTGCTACTCATCCTCTTACTACCCTGGCCTCCAAACCCCCGAGGTCTTAATCCTTGGGAGAACCTGTGGGAACATCTGGATCGACACATCAGGCAGCGAGACCCTCCAATCCGGAATCTTCAAGACTTACGTGATGCTCTGCCGTTCGCAAGGACACAAATTCCTATTGCCAACTTCCAAGCCCCGTCCATGCCCCGTCGCCTAGCTGCAGGTTTGGCTACAAATATTCGGGTTATTAGGTAGGTGGTCATATTCAGTGACTCGACCCTGTATATTTCAGCTAGTAATTATTTATATAAAACTTATCCTAGCATCTTGATTTGTCTTCATGTTATCAAAAATAACTGACTATATAAAAGGAGTTTTCCAATTGTTAGAAGTTTAATAATAAATGAATTTTTTCCTTTTTAACGTCTTACTTCAAATCGGTTGGTTCAATTATGGAATGGGAATGTGTAACATCTGTAGGATCCAACTGGCGGCTCTCATCGGACCCGGACCTAATAAAAATAAAAATATCCCACGATATGTAACAGATAAACGATAAAATGATTGCAGAAACACGAAATTGCTTAAAAATACAGAATTACTTGAAGGACGAGTATCGTTCAAATAATTGCTAAAAATGTGGATTTGTTGATAAAAATTTCATTTTTCATTTATATTAAAATAGTGTTATTATTTTTCATTTTATATTAATTTTACTATTATGAATAAAATTTAAAACCAAATTTTATCAGCGTTATTAAACGTTTTTAAAATTTTTTTTATTTATACTTATTGCTACACGGCAAACAGCCAACTTTCTATTCTAACAAACCTTAGCATATCGATAAAGTGCGTTATCTTCTATAGTCCATCCAGAATAAGAAAAACCCATTCAAACTTACCCAATCAAAATGATTAAAATCAATCCTAATTCGCACCGACTGGCTAATTATGAATTTCCTGACCTTGACATAGTTTTTCTTATGCTGGATGGAGTAAAGCGACAGAACTTTTCAGTAGAGTCAATAAAAGTAACTTAAAATATTATCATTTAATCCATATTCAAAATTTCCACGATTGCCGAGCGTGACTTTCCTACTCTAATATGGAAGACGATTAAAAAAAACAAAAAACCTCTTCAAATCGCAGACAACAAAATGAAAACTCTTCTCGTTCCAAACGGGTAACATATAACCGTGCGATTAATATTTAAAATTCTGGTCTGAATATTTTTCGTACACTTTGTACCTGCTGCCACCGTATTCTATGGCAAGCTGCTCCACAATATCCCAGTAAGTATTTTATATCTCTTTAACAAAAACGTGGCGTTAAAAACATTTCTCATTACAAACATCACATTACAAACATTTCTAGTTAAAAACATCATATACAAGGTGTCTCGACCCTTTAGGGTTAATATACGAGGGTAGCCCAGAAGGTAATGCACCACAATTTTTTTCTCCGTCTCCATCAATGGTACGAATACGAAACTTGAGATATGCATTCTTTGAAGTTTTCGGAGTGCGCGCGCAAAGTTTCCGTTTCTTCCGACAGATAGCGTACGTGCAGCACTGGAACAACATGGCGTCTGTAAGTGATGTACCGTACGTTACAAGCAGCGTGTCGTCATTGAATTTCTCACTGCGGAACAAGAAACGGTTGGAAACATTCACAAACGTTTATGTGCAGTTTATGGAGAATCAGCAGTCGACAGAAGTACGGTTAGTCGCTGGGCACATAGGGTGAGGCCATCAGAAAGCGGTTCGGCGGAGTTCCAAGATTTGCCGCGGTCGAGGCGGCCATCCGTCACACCTGACGTCGGAACACATCACGAAACACGGTTGGACAGCGTTACCCTATCCACCCTACAGCCCTGACCTAGGGCCCTCGGACTTTCACTTGTTTGGGCCACTGAAGAATGCCATTCGTGGAAGACAATTTGAGGATGACGAAGAGGTGATTCGCACAGTGAAGACATGGCTGCGTGAACAGAACGAGGACTGATACCGACTGGGCATACATGTCCTTGTATCTCGCTGGAGGAAGGCCATAAGACGAGACGGAGATTATGTGGAAAAACAGGGAATGTAGAAGAAACACCATTCTTTCGTGCGTATAATTTTCATTGTGTTCAATAAATAATTGTTGAAGAAAAAAATTGTGATGCATTACTTTCTGGGCTACCCTCGTACAATAGACAGTGGAGGACTGTAAACTGAGTATTTTGAGATAGGGAAATGTCATCAAATTTTGCAGAGATACAGTAAGCTTTATTAACATAACGTATGCAGAAAACAAAAGATGATTCAGCTTATCGCCTCTTCAAAGGGCATAGCGACATTTCTTATTTTGATAGGCCATGTCAATTCTTACAGAAGCAGTGTGCATGTTCCTTTATTTCGCGTATGTTTGGTTACTGAAGGAATTTCTACGGATGAATTATACCCTCTTGTGTTCATTTGGATGATGTGAAAAAAGGGAGAATTCTTGGAGGCTTTGAGGCAAGCCAGTCCCTTGTATACATAAATTGAGTCATCTTGTATACATAAAGTCATGGGAAGCCATTGGATGTGAGGTTAATAGCGAGTCGCTCCTCCGCGAGCCCTCAAAACTGCAGTAACACGTCGAGGCATGGATTCTATGAGGTGTTGGAATCGTTCTGGAGTTCGGCCAGTAATTTTCCTGTCAGGAAAAAGAAGGTTGGTTGGTTTATTAGAAATTTTGGCGTCGACTACTAAGGTCATTTTGCGCCTTTTTACACAAGTTATATCTGTACGCAGCCCGGGACAAACACAAACATCCCATGCCCACGGCGGAATTCGAACCCACGACAAGGCGGACTCGAGAACTAGAAAGCCTACGCTCTAGCCCTCTCGGCCACCTGGTCAGCCGGAAAAAGAATGAAAGAAGATTTAAAACAAGAGTGTTTCGTTGTAAGAGGGGGACCAGAGCACTGAATGACGCAAAGGTTGCAAATGGTGACTTAGAAGGAACTAAAGAAGTGACGTCGGAAACGAACTGTGTTCGAGACCGGGTGAGAGAAGTGATAAGGGACGGACGGAGGAAGATAAGAGAGTGGATGGCACGAGCAACAGAAGTTTGGAGCGAGTTCCCATGAATTCCTACGGAGTGGAATCGAGGGAGCACGAGAAGAGCGATTTGGAACCGGGAGAAACGACGGCGTTGGGAGAGCTCGGCGTTCAAAGTAAGAGTTTTAATTCTTCTTATGCGTTGCGCCACGTCGAAAGTCATGGACACCCGGGCTCAGCTGTTAAAAGCTCCATTGTCGCAGCCCACAGGCTTCATATCAGAACTCGAACTTTGTTTCTGGTGGCGTACGAGAACTTTGTTTGCGTTTTCCAGCTATTTCGAGCAAAAGGAGTTTTTCCGCAAAGCTTCTTGGCATTTTGCGACTCAACGAGAGGCCAGCTCTTTTGGAGATAAAATTTTCTCTGGCACCGAGACAAGAAGACAGTATCTCTGCAAGAAACTCCGCTACCAGCCTACATTTTTTTAAATGTGTTTTCCTGAGTGCGTAGCGGGAGGAAGGGGTTCTCTTCATCCCCGCGTTATTACATTTGTTACTCAAGTCAGTTTGGCGAGCCAGTTTGCCTGAGAAAGCTAAGCGGCGGTGCTTTTAATACTTACTATATTATTTACCGTTACAGTGGTTGCTTTTATTGAATTCTCCGATTGGATGGACTGTTTCCGTTTTAGTGCCTTGAACTGGCTTGTTATTAAGTCTTTATTGCGTGTGCTTAAGACATTGTATACATTTTTGGTTGTGATTGCGTTCTACAAAAAGAAAAGGAGCGAGTACTGGAGTGTGTGTTAAGGTGAGCGTATTAATTTTGCAATGCTCATAGATTATACACACACTGGCCAATGAATTAGAAACCCGTGATGAATTACTGTACTGATATGTAAAACGGAGTCACAGGGTCAGAAACGATTGTGATATGCAAATGAATGCAATCATGTGAGGTACATGCTCATTCCAAGCTGCAGGTACAGGGTAGGAACAAGCTGCAGCTGATCAAGTTGAGCAAAATGGGGAAAACAGCAGACCTGTCTGAGTTCCAAAAAGGAGTTATTGTGGGAGCCCGTCTAGCTGGAGCTACGATTTCCAGTACAGTACAACTGACCGGAATCTCAAAAGGTCAGGTCTCTAAGGTGTTCAATGCGTGGAAACGGAATCCACAAGAGTTGTCGAAACGGCAGAATTGTGGATCAAAAACAATCAACACAGACAGGGACCGACGTCGTCTGAGACGGATTGTGCGGCAAAACCAAAGGTCTACTGTGGAGCAACTGACGGCAGACTTCAATGAAGGATCATCGCAACCCATCTCCTCCAGAACAATGCGTCGAGAGTTGAAGCGAATAGGGATGGGAAGTCGCATGCCAGTGAGGAAGCCCCTGGTGTCAGCAACAAACCGGAAAGTTCGCCTGCAGTGTGTAAAGAACGGAGTGACTGGACAGTAGACGACTGGAAAAAGGTGATGTGGTCGGACGAGTCACGTTATACATTGTTTTGCACCGATGGCCGGCAGAGAATTTGGCGGCAGCCCCAGGAAGCGATGGACCCCTCACGTGTTGTGAACACAGTTCAAGCTGCAGAAGGAGGTGTCATGGTATGGGCCATGTTTTGTTGGTATGGCAAGGGTCTCCTGATATTCCTTGACAGTCTGGTGAAAGCCAACGACTACCTGAACATTGTTGCAAATCAAGTCCATCCTGCAATGGTGCATTTGTACCCAAATGGTGACGGGTTCTTCATGGACGACAATGCTACTGTCCATCGAGCAAGAATTGTTCAGGAGTGGTTTTCTGAACATGGCACCGAGTTGCAACATCTGCCGTAGCCAGCGCAAATTCGGGATTTGAATCCGATCGAGAATGTTTGGGACATGTTGGAAAAAAACATTCGTCGAAGGCATCCGCTTCCGTCTACTCTGCAGGACCTGAAGGTCTCTCTGACGAATGCATGGTCTGCGATTACCTTACCTGCATTGCAACACCTTGTAGAGTCCATGCCAAACCGCGTATGTTCTGTAATTATAGCCAAAGGAAGTTTAATACCATATTGAACGAAGGTTTCTAATTCATTAGCCGGTGTATGTAGCATAGCAACAGTGTGCTATATTGTTTATCGACCAATCTTCTATTTGATGTACTTCGATTGTTAGCTGGGAAGAGATTAGATCTTTCTTTTCCCGGATCATTTGTCGGAGATTCAGTTTGCACACGTCCAAAACGGACGGCCTGTTTAGGGGGATATACATATAATTTCTGCAACGGATTCTGCGTAATAGGAGGAATTCCTTTAACTAAGTTTTATAGTTTGTGTAAGAGTAATTCTTAACTTCCGAAAGATCCGTTACTTTTTGTCTGATTGTCTTAAGCATTTGTTTAATAAATTATTTTTGTAATTCATTTAATGTTATAACTGATCGAGAAATTAAATCATTGCTTTTTTTTCAAATTAATCTTTGAAGTACTTCTGTTGGGATTTATAACTTTATTTTGTTAAACTTTCCACTGCGTGAATAGCACAGCTCAAATTTTATCCCTAACATTTCCTTTTTAATGCCGAATGTATTTATCTGAAGTTTGACAAATGAATTGTGAATTGTTTTTTATCGGAATGGTATAAGAAGGCGAGTTGAAAAATGGACTGGCCTGCACAGTCGCAAGCCTTGCATATTTTAAAAAGCGTTCTCCAGGCTGCGGAGGACATTTCAACAAGAAAGAAATATCCAATATCGCACCATATCCCGGGAGACCGATTTCTCATCCTAAATACAAGACGCTGTAAGCAGTCCACTGCAGGGACTCTAGCTAGGCGTCCACATTTAGCGGCGTCCACATCTGCTTCGAGGCCCAGAATTTACATATGACTTCTGAGTTCGGACTTTATGCTCGGAGACCATACGATGCATGTCATTGACCCTCATTCACCGGATAGTGCGATGGACATGGTGCAATGAACATTTAATGAACCAGGAGTTTGTCATGTCCTCCGACGAGTCCGCTTCAGCCTGGAAAGCGGTTCTAGAATCTTCTAAACGGCATACATTTTAATTATCTCTGGGTTTTATTTTCCTTCAGATTGAAGCGAGTGTATCATGTACAGGTTGTCTACAAATGTATGACGGTATTTTGTTTGCTTATAACTACAATTTTTATTGCTTGATTGCATTGACATTTTATCTCATTACTTTTCTTAAACTTCAACATGTTCACCGCTGCACACAATACAAAGTTCATATATGACAGATATTGCTTTTCACGTATTTCCTGCAACAACAACCTGATGCTTTGAATGGCTGCGGTGATTTTCCTGTTTAAATCGTCCAGGTCCGTCAGTCCTTGGCCGTAGACAGGTGCCCTTGATATAATGCACTTGGTAGAAAGAAATCTAGGATCAATTCAGGGGAGTTGGGAGGCAATTGGATGAGTCCTCCTTGACCGTACCAATTGTAGATAAACACCGCAATCAAACTAACCTAACCCCACCTAAGAAAATGGCTTTAAAGTATCAATGTAATCGAGCAACTGAGTCTTAAATTTTGATATTAAAAATATTTTCTTCCTGCTCATAGTATAAAATTTTCCATTTATCTTACTTGTTAGAAAATGAACTAGAATTTATAAATCAAACTTATTTCTTAGCATTTGCATTTAAAGTAGTTGTGAATAGTTCCCTCATGAGAAATAATCGTTTCCTTCATTTCTAAACCTTCTTCCTATTTTAGGCACAATCTTAGTGCCAATTAAGACGTACACACGAGAGGTTTAAACGGAGAAGTTGGTTATAGCATTAAGAAAGTTTAGAGAAAGAATATAAGAAATGAACGAATGTAATAAATTTGTGTTTTGCAGCTGTTAAAAAGAGTAAAGTTCAATTTCAATTTGAGTTTAACTGAATAGTAAAATTTATAAATTTTTCAAATGCTTTAAGATAAAATTTAAGATATGATCTGATTAACAATTTCCTTTCCAGTACATTGGCAGTTTCGTAAGGTGGATTGAGCATGATCACTTAGATTTTTTTCCAATCCTTATTATCGCAAAATACAGATTTTAGTAAAGCTCGAAACATTCTCTTAACTCCTCTATTCATAAATGACGGTTGATTTGAACTATCTGACCAAAAAATCGCAAGTTGTTCGTTTTGCGTTTTCTACTGTCTAAGCAACTGTAACCGGCCGGGGGGAAACCAACTGCCCCCTGTGACCAAATAGGTTGGGGTATATATCAGTAATATGCCCTCGGAGGGGGACGTCGTAGACAGAAAACAGTGACCAGTGAGGCCCGCAGGGCCGAGAGTGGTAACCCAAAATAAACATAATGTGAGGCGCGGAGCGCCGAGAGTGGTAAAAAACGCAAAACGAAAGCATGCGATTTGGTCAGTTAGTTCAATTTAACCTAAATGACTAATAGCTAATCCATTAATTTAATTTTAATTCTGCATATTTCTATTACGATTTAATACAAAAAAGATGACGAAATTAAGATTGCACTTGTCGATTAATACAAAAGTACGGCGATTGTTTATTTTCATGCATGATTAATTATCTCTGTAAATTAAAGGTGGTAATATTTCTTCAATACGCTGAAAATACGATAGCGTACTGCGCGATTGTTAACATTCCAATGAGTTAGTTGAAATCAAACAAACAGATTATATTTTATGGTTTTCACCTTTTTCTGCTCACAAACACCATCGAGTCCAATGCTTCTTGACTGCTCGACGAGCCATCGGATTCCGTATATTTTTTCAAGATTGGATTGTCTTCAGCCGCCATTTTGATCGTCTTGTATCCTTTATCTTTTTGACTTATCCTTCTCCCTCCCGCCGCATACTCTTCCTCGCCATCTTTCTTGAAATTTCATTCCTTACGAAAAAAACAGAAAATTTTTTAATAACAATCCTATACTCTATGAAACTAAGCATGCTGTCGCGTGTTCATTCTTTGTTTCAGGGATTAATTGTTTTGTTTTGGTTTTAAAGAAATAATCATTTTGTTACAGAGGTATATTTTTAAAAATAGTGGATATTAATGGAACTAAAGTTACTGAAATAATGTTTTTTAAGTAATTGCTGATAGGATAGTGTGGGGGGAAAATGAACCATTTCGTAAAAAATGTAATTAAAAAAAAGAATTACTTCAAAACGTATAATTTTTATGTTATCCACATAAGAAGTATCTACTTCACACTCTAAAATACTTTGTATCCAAAAGTATAACTATTTTTATTACAGAAATTTTTGATGACCTCACTTTCGGTTCATTTCATCCCAACCTGTGGTTTGAGGAATGAACCATATTAAATTTAAGATTTGAAAGGCCAAATAGCTACCGAACCACACGATTTCATTTTAATTTTCAACATATGAAAGAATAAGGAGCATGGTTCTGTAAATGCTACACTGAATCCACCGTGAGAGCTTCAGTGGGCAACAATGCAAAAGCCACAGTAATCATCATTGTTTGATTTTTGTATTTATTTTGTCTCCAGTTTTCCTCTTTTTGAGGAGGGGGTTCTTTTTGGAAGTACTGTTTAGCTTATTTCTCATTCTATTGATGGTTGTGAGGGTAAAGTAATAGAAATATTTGACCGAAAAATAAACCACATTGATCCCATTCATTAAAATAAAATAAATGGGCAAATACAGGATTATTATAATTAAAAACTTTCTCTATTTAACCAACTCTATGTGGAAAACGAGTGATTGTACAAAGAGGAATTGTAATCGAACGTTGCCAAGGATACGGGGAAGAGAAATAATGAATAAGCAATATCATTACAAAACTTTTATTGCGTTGCGATATCATACAATATGCCTATTTATTGTGGACGTAGCGTCCATCAGACTAGAGAGTGTGCTCGAAATGATGCCAATCAAGACCAGGGCAGTCTGAAAGCTTCACCAATAACGCCCTAATCTTTTTGTCCAATTAGCTGTTTGGTTTACAATGAGGCAATAGATATAGAAGCGCCACAGATTTGCTTACCTTGAACGTTGTCAGTCACACAAAATGAATTTTTTCCGATAAACTTCTCGCTTCACTCTATAGCCATTGCTTCCATATCCGCTACAGAGAGATGAATGCTTATTTTTTATTTAAGATTTGTTTATTTAAGTTTTTGCTTACGCTGGCTCACTTCACCCCATAGTTCATTTCATTGTCTGCCGTTTTGATTAATTCAAAAGCATTTTGCTAATTCGATGAGAAACAACAAATGTTATATAAATAAATTGGGAAACATGCTCAGTTTTCATTATAAACATGCTAAGTATGAAATTTCCAGAAAGCTGTATCAAAAGCAAGATTTATAAATGGGGGGGGGGGGGGGGGGGGGGG
>JAHWFO010017185.1:6772613-6840308 GCA_023313115.1 Rhysida immarginata
AAAAAAAAACCGCTGGATTATTTAAATTTTAATTCTTACAGGGTAACTGTCAAATATCCCAATGTGTTTTTACGAGCTTAATGTAACATATGTCAACATTGCAAAATTAACGTGTTTATTTTACAACTTTAACTTCCAAATCTTATTAAATTAATCTCTTTAAAAGTTGGGAAATGTATAATAACGGGAGTTTAGCTTTTAACTTGTTAAACTTCGCAGTGCGAAAATACTCGTAATTACTGTTTGGAAGTTTAATGCTGTTTTTACGACATATGCTTCCATTCGGAAAAAATTTGCACTTTCACGCTGCATTTTCATTACTTATTAATGTTTCGTTTATTTTAAATGTTTAGAACATCTTTAAACCCTTTCCTCAGTTTTAAAGCTATAATTACAATTAATTAAAAAATTGTAGAAAATAATTTTTTCCTAAAACTTCTATTTGCTATTCTGAAGCGTAAAATGTACAACAGCAGGACTTATTAAAAATTACTGATTCGGCAATTTCAAGCATCAAAAACAACTTGCATACTTTAGTGTAATTTTAATTGCGATTTGAATGTCCGTATAAATAAAATAAGTCACTCCAACGGATACAGGTACTTTTCATGGTCAATAAATCATTGCATTGCATGTCAATATGCATGAGGGGTAGGCTATATTTAAACATGAGGTGTTTAGAGCTGTGTCCAAAAACTATGGGTCAAAATACAAACCATGAGATTTCAATTTCTTAAATAAAAAACATTTAGTTCCAAAAAATTCCTGCTAGATTGACATTTGATGCTAACATCGCTTTAATTTCCATATTGGATAGGTAAAGACACAACTGTTGGGTATATAAAGGGTCATAAATCTTGTTTCGTCAATTTGGATTAGCGACAAGTTATAATGCTTACATTACCGGAACGCGCATTACTCGTAAAACAAATGCTGCTCTTAAGGATATTCGCTCTTACACAAGGGTTCGCTCACATTCATTAATCTCATCTCTTCCATCGGAAGACAGCATGGCCACCACGATCACCAGACATGACGCCTTGTGATTTCTGGTTATGGGAAAGCTTAAAGGGGCTGGTCGAGGCAATGTTGCTTTAAAGGAACGAATTACCCACATGTACGATCACTGCATCCAAGTCAGCTACGTTATGCCGTCGAGAGAGTTGTTCGTCGAATATACGCTTTAAAGCAGGGAGATGGAGGGCACTTACTGTAAACTCTACTTTATGTTGCTCTCTAACGTCACAGGCGGTGATATTTTAGCCTATGGACAGCAAAACCTTACGGCATCTGTTTTTGGTCAAAAGAAATTGCAAATAAATCTATGCGCTTTGTTTCTTAATTATTTCTGTTTAGTGTTCGCATTTATTGGATGACGTCTCAAATTTGCAAATTAAACCGACATTAGCGCCAAAAGTCACTCACCTTGAGGACGATCCTCACAAATACGTCTTAATGTTTTGATTAAGTACTCTAGTAGGAATTTTTGAACTAAATTTTTTTATTTAAGAAATCAAAACTCCATGGTCAGAACAGGTATGCACACCAAATTTGGCTGCAGTTTGGCCAATAATTTTTTTTTGAACACAGAGCTTTAAACACCTGTTTAATTGTGTATTTGGCCTGTTTCACTTTAAATAATATAAGTAAATGCACTAACACCAGTTTAATAGTAATACCTTAGTAAAAATGTGTAGCCTCTCGTTTGATATCCATTGCAGCTTGAATGAGTCATGTCATCGACTCCACAAGGTGTCGGAATATTTCTGGTGAAATCGACTCCACATTCAGACAGTAAACCCAGGAGGTGAAATAAGTATGTTGCGAACAGCCTTTTCCAGCTCAGCCTTAAATGATCTAGAAACAGCGGTCTCCACATCCGGCCCGCTATATTGAAGGATAAAGCCGTATGTCTCATTTGCAAAGACACTGTTGCTTGTTGAAACAATACTGTATATGCCGCCACTAGGAAACAAAACAAGGCACGCTGAAAAGTGATTTTTAATACGGGCCATTGAAAAGTGCTGAAGTAGCCAATGTGGCCCTGGTGGCTAAAAGTTTCGAGGCCCCTGATCTAGAAGGTTGAAATCTGGCGATCAGAGCATATGATCCGTTGAATGAACCATTCTGTCATGTGAGAGATTTTGCTCCACAGACATAAGATCATCTAACTTGTGTCATGAAAATATTTCCTCACCATTAAGAATATTACACTGCCTGCATGATTGCCACGTGGCACAATTAGTCCATAATCTCATACTGCTTTCGAGAAATCCCGAACTTCTCATGTTTATAACATTGTCAAGTTTCGAAATTGTGATTTACAGGTATTCCGTATGCCTCCCCCCCCCTGCGGCTTCCCAATGTTTTCATCAGAGGTACGTGGTCGAATTGTGCGACCTCGCTTACAGAGACCACCCGTTTCCTAGAACGTTTGAAGCCATTTTCTAATACTCTTAGCTGCATAGGCTTTCGTTCCGAATCTTATACGAAATTCGCGCTGCACGGTTATCCGGTTATCACTTGTTGAAGCGGAGGACGCAAAATAATTTCTGCTGCTGGGTCGCCATATCGAAAACAACTGATACCAGGGAGACCTCTATCGGCAACATCAACTAAAATCGGGCGCTGACTTTTGAATCATCCTGTATTGCAGAGATGCTTCCAGCCTTCAAGGTGGCAGTTACAATGCTCTTTGATACCCTTAAGGTGTGTTTTCTTGTTTTCCGCACAAAGTAATATTTTCAAAGGCAGAGTTTAGTGAGGCAAATGTCCATAAATTAAAGGACTTTCAAGAATGAACTGCTCTGGTTGTCCGATCGGGTCCAAACTTGGTAGGCGGGTGCGCAGAAGGTCTTACCAATACCATCCCAACATACAACGTCAATAAACACGAGGGACCGTCATAAAGTCATTACAATCAACCGGGAGATGGGGTGACGCTGCACGGTGATAGCATCAGTCCTTCTCCACGTATGCACCTCCCAGGGCCACACACGTTTCCCAACGATGGACAACTTGCTGGATGGAAGTCCTCCTTTTGGTTGTTGAGGAGGACTGCTCCACCTCGAAGATGACCTCGTCGTCGTCTTGGAAATGCCGTCCACGAAGCGGGTTCTTCAGGCGAGGGAAGAGGAAGAAGTTGCTTGGGGCAGTATTTCGATCACCAGCTCCGCCGTAACGCGCATGGTCTGATGTGCATAATGTGCTGGCGCGTTGTCGTGCAGAAGTTTGACCCCATGATCTGTTCCACGGTGATAACGGCGGTTTGAGAGAACTATTATCTCCATTTGCGACGCAATTTATGGCTCGTCACAGATGGAGGTGCGTCCGCTCTGAGGTTTGTCTTCCACGCACTGAAACCTCGACGCCACATGGCGACTGTCTCGTACATTGTAAACGGGCGCTAACTCCTCAGGTATTTGTTTGGCGTTGGTTACCTTTTCACGGCTCGCACCTCCAATTTTCCGACGGGCTGTGCCATGTTGCTTTCCACCCTCTAACGGCATTTAGCGGTACTGCACCAAGCACCACTTTGTATCCTCCAGCACTCAAGGGATATCGCTTCCCAGTGGCACCACGCATTTTCAAACGCGATCGTTCTTTCATGTTGATTGCAATGACTTTATGACCGCCCCTCGTAAAGATGACAACGTCGCTGCTGATAAAAAAAATGAAAACTTCCAAAACTCACTGAAGTGAAGGCTACCTTCGAGTACCATCCAGCTGTTTGTGGAAGGCATAAAGAGAGATCAATAGACCGCAGAAGCACCCTCTTACCAAGTTGGACACCAGTGTCTTTTGCATTTGCTGCTCGCCTAATCCTTACATTTGCACAAGAAATAAATTAAAACTGGAGATTAATACAAACATACGGAAAAGATATTTTAAAAAATTATCCACCCGGGACCACGAGTATCACGCTCGTTGCCTCTGCCATCTGCGCCACCACTGACACGGGACAACAAGGCTCTCTCCAAGTGTCCTAAGGCTAGAAGGTAGTCAATTTTTCCTTCTTTCTATCTTACTTCATCTGAAGCGAAACATCATTCGTAACATAGGCGGCCGTGTACGATACGAAATAAAAAATCTTATCTTTTACACGAGTATTATTCAACAAGACTGCTTATTGTAGAGTTCATATTATGCAATTTTTAATTTGGTTTCAGAATTTTTTTTTTCTAGTTTTATTCTTTTGCACATTACAAATGATAGACAAACAGATTACCACGCCATGACTGACCGGAAAAAATAGTCACAAAATGATATTTCTAATTACAGTTCAGTTATTATGCTTTAAGTAAAGTAGCTATACATGTTCTTTATTGAAATTTTAAAGTCAGATAGATTTCTTCGCCAGTAATCAAATGTAATGCTGTAAATAAAATAAGTCAAATTTTAATTAATTAATGCAACTGATTTCTCGGTCAAATAACTTCAATAGATTGTCATTCAAGGAACTTTAAAGCTTGCAACGAAGTTCTCTTAAAAGAACTTTCGAGTGTAAAAACGCTTTAGTGGGTGATTCAATTAGACCTGGTTCCTAGAATTATGTGGCTGCATAGCAACCGCGAGCAATGGGGTTTTAAACCGCACTAAACAATGAATGATTGAGGGATTTTTTCCCTCCTCGCATGCGTGTTCAGATCATCAATTTTGATAAGTGGTATCGCTTCTCATGACACCGGGTCTGAATGCACACACTTCTTGAAACCACTTCCTCACGATAACTAGATTAGCAAGAGAGATATGTCAATTTATCTGATTAATCTTTAAAAAGTCCCCAAAACATAAAGTGAATGTATTACGAATTATATAGGATAGTCTCTTAATCAGGGATGCTGATTTCTAACATTATATCTCATAATGAGCTCACACGTTTTAAGTAAACTCGTATGTGTATTTCTACAGTAGCGCTCACAAAATTGTTATATTCTAATCTACGCAACATATTCTTTTGACACCGTTTTCTATAAACTAGTATGTTATCGAAACAACAACAACAACAAACGACTAACATGTAAGAATTAACATTTTTAATGTTACATAAAAGCTGCTTGTTACTTAGGTAGTTCTATAATATCTTAAAAAAGTGACCATAAGTTTGGCATATGTAATTTATTTATGAAGAAACATAACAAAAATCATCTAACTGATATGAAGATTATTAGAATTAAGTATTGAGTCGCGTACCCCCTCGCTTTTATTACAGCAGCACATTGGTGATCATTGAATGAGATTGCAAAGAATTGTAGTTGGAATTTTCTGCCATTCTTTCTTCAAATCCTCAAAAAATTGGGTCTTATTGAGTGACTGTGCTAACCCACACGTTTACCCAAATCTTCTCAGAGATCTTCAATAGGGTTTACAACCGGTGACTGACTTGGCCACTGAAGAATCCGTACATGGTAACCACTCTTTTACAATGTGTGATGTGTGATCAGGGTCGTCGTCCTTTTGAAACTGGCAGCCACGACCCACATTTTGCCGAGCAAAGGGAAGCATAACGTCATCTAAGATCTGCTTGTCCATTGTTCCATTAATCAGGTCCTATTCCAGACGCCGAAGTAAAATCCCAAATCATAACACCATCACCGTGTTTTACTGTAGAGAGTTTTTAACGCTGATTGTTTCGTTCGCTAGCAGGGCGTCGGATATATCACCTGCCATCACTCCGAAACAATATAAAGTTTGATTCATCCGACAAGGACGTGCCCTTAGCAAACTCCATTCGTGCCTTTCTGTTTTTTTTTTTTGCACTGATCCAAAGCTTCTTCACAGGGACAAGACCATGTAGTCCAACAGAACGGAGATGACGTCCAACAGTCTGCCGATAACATTAAGTCCATATTGATCATTTAATTCTTAAGAAATTTCTGCTGGGTTTTTCTTGATACCACTAACTGCTTTTTCTCTAAATATCCGGTCTTTCGAGGTCGGCCTGCACGGATATGATACCTTGTCATGATGCATGCCTATAAACTTTGGGAGCAATGAAATTGTTTTGCAACATTCTTTTGTGTTCTCCGAACCTTCACAGCTTCCACAATGCGGCGACAAATTTCCTCATATAAAGTACCTCCAGTTTTTATCATGGTGAACTCAAAAAATGACTTTATAAATCAATTATGAATACTGAAAACCATCAACACACCAATAAACTATGCAAGTTTCCGAAAACAGCGTGTTCTTAAGGCCAGGACACAGAATATGTAAACATTTGATTCCCACATTGTGGAATGGGTTGTCCACTATTTATTTAAGTTTTAAACTTAACCACCACCCTAAATAATAGTGGACTAGCATGAAAGATTGATCCGAGGAACAGCAAATCTCCTACTGGTAGAATATGACAAGTATTTGAGGGCCATTGTACCTTTCAAGATCGTTGGACAAAAATTCCGTTTCCAAAAACTTGTTTGATTATTTCAAAGCAAAGCATTAAGCTTGTCAGTATATCAGCATTTTCTATCAAGAAAACCAAACTGAAAGAACAATTCTGATTTATTACTTGTTTAGTAGCGGAAGAATGAAGCTGCTTATTGGATTTAGAATATCCGTCTGGTTTGTCCGTCTCCTTCATATTTTCTATATTATTTCACGTAGAAGGTTGAAATTTGTAATATACCTTACCATTAGTATGCCCTACTTCACTATTTAGTTTGTTTTGATTGGCTTACACTTCACTTTGTCGGAGTTACAGGGGGTGGGTGTTAAATGGGACCTTCTGATCTATACGGTATATAGATATACAGGGTGTCTCAGAATTCATGGTACAAACTTCTAGGGGCGATAGGTAGTGCTAACAGGAACAGTGATTTCCTATGCCATTTTTGCCGTTAAGCCCTCTTGTGGGAGATAAACGCCACTAAAGGTGGGGTTGCTGCCCCTGGAAGGTGGCTGCCGGAAGATCACAAGCTTGCTACTGTCCGATACCTCAACAAAAGTGGAATCTTCTGATACCAAAATCAGTGAATTTGTTGATATTACATTTACTATTAAAGTTCACCCATCATTTCCAAAGAAACAGAATATCATTTGGCAGTATTATTCAAACATCTGTTACTGCATCTCATGGAGCATTACAGCATCACAGAGCGGATGGATATGGTTCTCATCTACAGAGAAACTGTGGAAAACGCTCTGGATACAGCCGTGCAGCAGCACGCCCACTGCACCTTGCTGGATGCTGTAATGATATTCTGTTTCTTTGGAAATGGTGGGTGAACTTTAATAGTAAATGTAATATCAACAAATTCACTGATTTTGGTATCTGAAGATTTCACTTTTGTTGAGGTATCGGACAGTAGCAAGCTTGTGATCTTCCGGCAGCCATCCTCCAGGGGCAGCAACCCAACCTTTAGTGGCGTATATCTCCCACAAGAGGGCTTAACGGCAAAGGGAATCATTGTTCCTGCTAGCACTACCTATCACTCTTAGAAGTTTGTACCATGAATTCTGAGACACCTTGTACAAAGGAGTGAAATTCGGTATGCAGATTCCTCTAAGCAAGATCCATATTACTATGAAGTTTTGGCCCAATTGTCCCAGCGGTGTCGGAGTTGTGAGAGTAAAAGTCATGTGGTTATTATTTTCAAATGAAAACATATGGCATGTGATATATCATTCGTTTGCAAATGACAAGAAACTTAAGAAGATAGAGCTCTCTTTCATTTTCTGAAATTCTATGTTCGAGAAAATCAATTTTTGGAAAATAGTGCGGATAAAAAATAGAGAAACCCAGAGCTTTCACTACTTTCCTATATCCTGTTCAGGGGAGATTAATTTCTTGTTCGTTGATACATTCAGTAGAAATATTGTTGCATTATGTAAAGCTATCACAATATAGGACTATTATAAAAAGATTCAATCTAATTCATTGATAACGCAAGGAGTTTTATTAAAAATAATTCTTATTAAAGATATCGACCGTTTGATTTGTAATTAAAAAAAAATCCACAATAAGATACTTTAATGATCCAGATGTGCATTTTGGGGGCTATGCTCCCTTCATCAATGATGAAAAATGTAACCCCCGAAATGAACACCTGGGTCATTAAAATATCTTATTGTGAAATTGTGGTTTAGTGTTGTTGTTTACTGATAGTGGTGTCCACAAGTCTTGGCATATATCGTTCGTATCTATTAATATCGCGTTAATCATTCCCTTGTTCGATTCACACTAGCAGCTCTTTTTGTCACAGATCCGCAGGCGTGCGGATGTAAATTAGATTAATGTGAAGCCACTCTAATTAACTGCTTTCGAAGATCGGCGAGATTAGCTTTCTTCTACAGAGGTTGAGTCAAAAGTAGTGGCCGATCATCGCGCAAACTTTTAAATGAGCACCAGACAGGGACCACTCAATGGTAATCTTCAAAGTAAAGTCCATCATGCGCGATGGTCTTCATCCAACGATCAGGCAATTGGCGGATCCCCTCGCGAAACCACTCCTCTGGTTTCTGGGCGAAAAAGGTCACGCACGACGTCTTCAACCTCACTGACATTGGCGAAGCGCCGTTCACGCAGGAAGTGCGCCATGGACCGGAAGAGATGGTAGTCGGAAGGTGCCAGGTCGGGGCTGTATGTAGATGAGGCAGAACCTCGATTTTTTTCCAGCAGTTGACGACACACCTTCACCCGTTGTTGTGCTTGCGCGGGCGTCAGCTCGTGGGGCACAACTCTGCAGCTCCTGTTGACTTTTCCCATGGCGTGCAGATGTCGAACCACACTCGATTGTGATGTCCCAATGTCCGCCGCTAGTCCACGGGTGGTGTTGCCTGGGTTGGCTTCCATTTGTTGTCGTAGGGCTGCGTCATCCACTTCTTTGGGTCTTCCGCTCCTTGGCGCATCTTCCAGGCCCATGTCACCAGACGAAAAGCGGGAGAACCACCGTCGTGCTGTAAATTCATTGGTCACACCCTGACCTTCCACCCTGCAAATTTCGGCAGCTGCTGCTCGCGCACTGGTCCCCATTTTCCAATAGTGACGAAGGAGCCCGCGTATCACCAATTTTTCTGCCATATTTTTACACTGGCTGACGCAGGTGGCACAATGTCTATGGCATTCAAATTCGTACTGACGTTTCTTCCCACTCTTTTCACTTAATAAACTGCGATATACCCTTGTGGTAAATGGTTTTCGCCAAGAATTCGTCAAATTCCACCCTCCCCCCTCCCGAGTCGGCCACTACTTTTGACTCAACCTCTGTATATTGTCGTTTTACTCTTTTTTTCCAATTAAGCCCATAGTTCCGATAAGATTCAAATCTGGTAATTTTGCTGGCGATTCATAGTGTAAGAGACTCTGAATGTTCGTTGTACTATTCATACAATGCCATACAATTATATGAGACCCTTGCATGTCGTTGAAGACTATTTGAACTCTGAAGCCTACAAGGATATTTTAACAATCTGGTGCTTCCTACGCTGTGGGAATTTTTTTGATAAGGAGGATTGTTACTATCAGGACGATAATGTACCAAGTCATATTTCGATTTCCATCAGATATGTATATGTCATCGATCGCCTTCCGTACAGAGCTCGATCTTAACCCAATCGAAAATTTATGGGACGAATTGGAGCGTCGATTAAATAAGGCCCTGCGTGATTCCCATGCATTCCTGTGTCTTTTGACTCTTTAAGATTGCAGTAATTCCATAAATGCTACTTTGAACGTTTTGGCTCTTTAATTTTCTGTGCTAGTAATATTATAGTGCATTACATATACAAGGTGAAGTAAAACAATAGAAACAAACTAAGGTAATTCCTGACCATAAAAGCAAATATATATAGTGTTCGGAAATGGACGGCTTGTCTGTAATAGAACAATTAGTATACAGAACATGTAGTGTCAACGTTATAAAAGATGTTAGAAGTAGCCTCCTTGGGATGCAGTGCAAGAGTTCATTTCCGCATTCGTTCGATTGTTCCAGCCTGTACCCGAATGGCGTCACAGGCTGCATTGACACGCTATTCAAGTGTCGGGATACTTTTCTTGGTACATCCGTACGGCCTCTCGACCATTCCCATGTACTTCTGCGTATGTGAAGACTGTCTCGGCTTGATCCTGATAAGTAGTACCTTTCCTGCAAGATGATCACTCAAAAGTAACTCTGAAACAGAAAAACACACGGTCTGTATTGTTATGGGGGCACGATGTCGTGCATACAATTATTGCAATTTTCGGAAACTATGTTGATATGAACTTGCTTGATACTTTTGTTACAAATCACACCCTGAAATTTGTCCCTATTGTTTTAGTTCACCCTGTAGAGAGAAATTTTTTTAAGTATGCCAGTTCCGAGGTTATTCAGGAATTCAACAGTCCGCGATTCACGGTATCCCGTTTGTACAGGGAATAATTTATACAAGATTTACCCCCACCATGGTCAAGAGCGTATAGCTAGAATTGTCCATTCTGGCTAAACAAGCCATAGCACATAAAATCACTGCCACATTCAATACAGGCGCTTCCAGACCCATGTCCAACAGTTCCGTGAGGCGTGCTTAAACATCCATGGGTTATGGCAGCAGAAGACCCATCAGAGTACCACTAAAATGCAACTACACCGAACACGCCATATCACTTCGGCTCGTGGACATGTTACAAGAACTTCAAATAATGAAAACTGATTGTATGATCCGATTAATCACGAGTTCAGTTAAATCTGTTTCATGAAAAGGTATGGTTGTGATGCAGACCATATGATGCCACGGATAAAAGTTGTCTGCAAGGCACCATGTAGAGAGGTGGTCGTTCCACGCTAGTGTTGGTGCTTTTAAGCATGGTTTGGGTCCTTTGGTCCTCCCCTTCATGGAGTTTGTTTACCCCCCCACAATGATGGGGTCTTCCATCAATATAACGCCCCAACTCATCGAGTCCGAATTGTGCAGTCGTGGTTTGAAGGAGCATTCAGTTTGAGGAGCATTCAGAAGAGTTCGAACGAATGGTATATCAAACTCGCTCCCCAGACAGAAATCCCACATTTATGGTACGTGTCGGAGAGGTTTCTGGGCAACCAAAATCCATCATCTACCAATAATAAGGATTTGTGGATGGCAACCCAGACGGCAAGGTCAACAATACGCTATCGGTCTTCTAGCCTCTTGTAGAGTTGATGAACGTCGAGTTATTGCTCTTCGTCGGGCCCGACTCTTTACTGTGCAGCTGTCCCATGACATTTTGGCCTTTGAGTCTCTGCTTATAAAAAAGAAACAGCACCGCTGTAAGGCATTGAATGGAACTTTCAATTGGAATATGCGCATGTTAAGTGGAATCTGTTTCTGTGTTTTACAGTTTGAAATAAATATTCGTAATATGCTCCATCTTTTTGAAGACCCCCCCCCCCATTTTTTCTTTCTCCAAGAACCGTTTTAATTAAATCATAACGAAATTTTTAAACACACTCTAAATTTCAAAAAGGAGTAAACTTTTAATTTCATGATTATTTCAATATTTACATTGTGAAGAAAAATATCTCATTTCTTATATACAATATTTACATACCATTATATCAGTGTATGAATGATTAATGAGAAACACGAAGGATGGATTATAAGGAAGAAGTGTACAATATCCAAATAAAATTTTTCGTTAATGATGATAATTTCACTTGCCATTTCAGTTTTTTTACACAGAAATTTGGCAACAAATTCAGCCTTTTTACAATTTATGTTCATTTTACGGTTTACTAGACTTTATTTGGCTTAGCACAAGTTCTAAAAAATTCAATTCAATTGACATATTTAAAAAATATTAATACATGATTAAAACAAAGGATTGGATTGAACTTCTGTTATGGTGCTATTTATTCTTTGGTAAAAACAAATAAAATATAAAAACTAAAAAAAAATCAAAGAAAAGAGTCAGTGGATGTTATGGTAAAACTGTCATCGGTGTTAATTCTTCGAACTGACAACTACGGTAGAAGATGGAGAAATAAATGATGATGAAAATGAAAAAGACGACGGGGAAGAGAATCCGACAAATGGCGTCGACTCCGTTGGAGGAGGTGCCGAGGATCTTCATTAATCGAGAGCAGAGAATCGAGCATCTGCATGATTTTATGCATGGCTTGCGTCTTAAACGCAATCGGCGTATTTTGGGAGGCTCGTGGACCAGACTATACGGGCGATAAGCATTTGGCAGTGGCTTATACTTCAAGTCTCGAATATCCTGCTAATGGTATGGAAAAGACAAAGTTAAATATGTCTTTTATAATTCAGATGTACAGATCTTAAGGTCTATTTAATGCAAGTATAATTTTATAATGAAATTTTCTATTAAAATAAAAGGAGTGAGTACCGATTAAGAACGGTACTAATAATTTTTAATAAATTAACTCGGAATCTGAAAGTTTATTATGTTTTGAGTTTAGGTCATAACGAAAATAAGTTTGTAATAAGTCAGGCAATCGAAATGCCCAAGACAGATAGGATTTTAAACCTTTCGTTGTTAGAGTTACATGAGGTTGCTAACGAAGTCTCTAGTTGCTAAGGCAAGGCGTACTTCTAACGGAGCTGTGTAGTTCAAAAATGAATAAAAGTACCTGAAAGTTAAATGGAGAGAGTAGTAATTCTCTATAAATTTGAACATATAAGTATCCTTTAATTTGTAAGCATCCCTGTTTAATGAAATGAGCATCAATTGTTGAGGCGTTCTGTGTAAGGGTCTATTATTTCTTCATAAGCTATTGCTAAAGCGTTTCGACGTAAGCATATACTGTTGGAACGAGCGATTAGCCACTAGCTATTGATAACAGTTTGCCTAACAGACATTAACTATTGATAATGTAAGGCACAAGTAATTACATGGCATATCTTAGCATTGATAGTTTCCAATGTTATACCGCTTCCAGGCCTTTATCTTGGTGGTCTCGAGATTGTTTGATATACAGGGTGATTCAGAATTCATTGTACAGACTTCTAGGGGAGGCAGTATGGGTTATTCTATGCAAAAAAGTTCATATGAACATGGGTCCGAATTTGAATGATAACCGAGATACGAACAGAAATAAAAATGCCGTCACCAAAATCAACAAGTTAATAACTCAGGTTTTATAACACCTAGGATAATGAAATTTGGAAGAATAATAAGGTACATAAAAATGTGTATACCGTTAACATTTGTTTGAATTCCAACGAGTAGTTTCCAAGTTATGTAGTCAACATCGTAAAACGTGGTGGTTAGTACTCACATGTGAGCACATGTTACGATGTTGAATGCGTAACTCGGAAACTACTCTATGGAATTCGATCAAATTTTAACGGTGTACACATTATTATGTACCCTATTATTCTTTCAAATTTCATTTTCATAGGCGTTATAAAACCAGAGTTATTGGTGATTTTCGTGGCGGCATTTTTATTTCTGTTCGTATCTCAGTTATCATTCAAATTCGGACCCACGTTCATATAAACTTTTTTTGCTTAGAATAACCCATACTACCTCCCCTAAAAGTTTGTGCATTGAATTTTGAATCACCCTGTATAATATTGCATATCTGAGCATTCAAAGTTTCCAAAGATACAATAATAGTACCATTAAAACGCGTGCAAGTGAACCAATTTCGACTATCATTAATTTTAACGTTATTTTCATTCATGACTGACTTTCCAAGTTGTCTGGTATATTATATGCCATATTTTAGCATTGAAAGTTTCCAGTGGACCATAACGGTACCAATAAACCACGTACCTTTGAACCAATTTAGACTAGCATTAATTTTATGTCATATTCCTTCATAACACGTCATTCCAAGTTGTTTGATATATTACATGCCAAATAGCATTTAAAATTTCCAGTGGACCATAATGATACCACTAAAACATGTACCACTGAGCCAATTTTGCTCACCAAGAAAGACCATCACGTGTTTTCACTTAGTTCACAAGCCTTTTCTCTACCTTAGTTATCTAATGGCAAAAAGAGAAAATCATTGATCAATGACAGGCCATTTATACATGGAATGATGTAGTGAAAAACGTGGTCCTCTGTTATTTGAAACTAATGACCTTTCGAACCGGAAGTAGCTCACCAATGTGTCCCACCAACGAACTCGGGCTGTCGTTTTGCCGAAGTTGTCGAATGGCGAAAAGGAAGTCGAAAATTCGGAAGCGTTCCAACGCTAAAGCACCAACAGACAGACGGACGGACGGACGCACATTGTAAAAACGTAAGTATCTATCGGTCTTAATGATCATAATCTGATTTTGAAAATGAAATTCTCGATTCAGCCTATTTGATCCTTCTCCAAAGTTTGAAGTGTATACTTATATTTTCTAAAGAATAGCATAAACGTTCTTTTGGAAGAGAATATTCAGTTCCCTATTCTTAGAACTCTAGAATATTGAAATTTATGAAAATCAAGCAGTTAAATTTTCAAAATGATACTACTTACTATAAACACATACATCACCTGACATATCAGATATGATTATTTTCTGATTTAAAGAAAAAATGCGAAATACTTTTGCCCAATGACTTTTTATTTATATGTGTACAGAGCCATAAAAATTCCGCGAAAACCCTTGTGTTTAGACTCGGAATCAATTCCACAGATCTCTCCAAATTTTCCCAATATAAGTAGATGAAATTCTAAGGTATTTGTATCCATTTTTCTAGTCTTGTTCTGTTTAGTTCCCCCAATAAACCATGTGTGCTGAAGTGCACGAAAATTTATGGATAAGCTACCTTCCAAGCTGAATGTTAAATCACTCTTCCAATTATGCTTTGCTCCCGTTCTTTGCTTTCCTTTTCTCAACTATGGCTCAATAAAAATGTAAGGAACATCGTTAGTCGCTATGGAAAATGATGAATTTTAGAAATATCTAAGATATAACCAAGCCAAGCTTCTGGAGCACAAACACAAAGCATAAACTCACTAAACAATATCTTCATAGGTTAGAGGCAGTAATTAAAACACACGTATATTCCAGAAATTTAATCAAGGCCATAAACACTTTCGCCACTCCAATACTCTCCTATTCATTTGGAGTCATACAATGGACACACACGAATCTTGAGGGACTTGAAAAAAACAACATTCATACACTGCTATCGAAAGACTCATAATGCCTCGTTCAGAGGAAGATAGAGGTCTTATAGATATAATAGATCTACACCAGAAACAAACTCAGCCACTCAGAGAATACTTTTACTCTGAACAACACACATCACCTTTCAATCTCACATGGCTGGTAGAAAATACACACCTTTTAATCTCAACAGCGTGCAGAACACCCAAAACATTTCTACAATATGCACTAAACTTCAATCTGGCTCGGAAAGCAACTCCATGGTAGACATCCTTCTGACCTCTTCGAGAGAAAAGCGTAGAACGTTTGGTTGAGTGAACAGAATCTCCTTGGAGAAACTGAAGAAACCATGATTGCCATACGAGACCAGTTTATTAGCACTAAAAGCTACAGAAAACACATCGAAGATTCGATGTTTGAGGTTTGCAGGAAATGCCATATCCCAGAGTAAACCGTCCAACACATCATATCCAGTTGCAAAATACTCACGCAGAGAGATTATTTACACAGACAGAACCAAGTGGCCAAGATCACACATCAGCGTCCAGTTAAGATACACAAGCTGAATCCTCCATGCTATTAATATATACCAGACATATATATCTCCAGACAAATTATATTTTGACAGAGCTATATCACTGACATTTAATAGACCAGACACTACATTCGTAGATAAGCAAAACAAAGTGACCTACATAATTGATATCTCCATCCCCAAGATACACAATTTAAAAAGACATACTCTGATAAAATCACTAAATTTACGGATCATGCACGCGAAATAAAACGCCTTTAGGCAGTTACCAGAGTACATTGTTCTTTTCGTTCATTCTGCCACTGAGTTTATTCCACATTCATTACACAAAAGCCTGTCAACACTGAATTTAAACCCACACTCCCAATCTTAATTTATACAAAACCTTACAGAACGCCGCAATTCTAAATACTTGTCACATAGTAAGGAAATTCCTACACCTAAACATTAATATCAATAAATTGGGGTTCTTAGTATTGTTTCTATCAATCAAATTGTTAGAGACTTTACAATACAATAAAGGGAGAACAGAGGTTGGGTTTTTTTTAAAGAGCTTATATTATATATAGCGAAATTTCTTTAATTAAACGATGCATGAAAATACAAGTAAAGGTCATTTGGCCCTTCTTGTTCAGGGGTTTATCCATTATGCTAAAATAGTCAGTAATTCTCCTCACCATGGAAACTTTACAGAAGTGTGGCTATTGAATGGATCTTTGAATTAGGCTGAATTGAGCTTTGATTTAGCTGCATATTCACCTAAGCCGACGACTTGAGAAGCGGACAATTGCACCGGAAAGTCAGGCGGTACGAATTCGTCGGTTGCCTTCTAGGAAGAGTGAATTAATGATGGGCTTGTTCAGCATTGACCGCAAATAGAAAATTTATTTTGCTTCTGAGAGAACACGTCTCGTTAAGAAGAAATTTTGGTGCTTGCCACTTACGATGCTCATTGATAAGTACATAAAGGCTTACCTGACTAAAGTTTTTTTCTCTCCATCTTTTCAATTATAATGACGCACACGACTGAACAAGGACTCAAGATCTCAACTTTTCAAGTCGTGCGAACATTTCAACCTTAATCGATTAGATTATTCCTTGAAAAGAAGGAATCATTTAAGAATGAGAATTTTTTTTAAATATTAAAACTTCTGTTTTTTATAAATTAGCATTGTTCCTTTTTTTATCCGTTTTATTAATTTAATGCAAAATTTAAGCGGTAATTGTAAATGATCATTAATCACCGGAAAAATTGTCACAGAAATTTAAAAACTCTTAAAATCAGATTGCTCCTCTCCTCCCCCGAATGAAGCTAGAGTGAATTTCACCTCTGCATTTCTGCATCATCTATTTGGAAAGTTTCGAGGGGGGGGGGGGACAAAAAAACTTTTTTTTCAACTTTTTAAAATTATGATAATTACCTTGTCCCTCGTCAACTTATTTGACAACTGAAGTTTTTTTCCCTTCGTCTAAATTTTTAAAATGCAACGCTTTTTCTTTAGCGAATCAAAATTGAACAAGAATTATGTAAGCAAACGTGTTTGATTTTAAGTAATTAACCTGAAGCAAGTTTCAAAAGAATAGTCTGCTTTCCAACAGCTGAATACCTTTTCAGTGTTTCAGGTTCAAAATCTTTAAAACCGAACATTTATCTACAATGTGGTAGAATTTTTAATATGCTAATGACATTATAATTACAGCTTAGAATTAAGCCCACGGCAATATTTCAACATGTCATGCATTTCTCATGTAATAATTAAACATTCATCTTAATTTTTCACTCATTCAATTAAATGCATGATTGAAGACTGGTGTCTAGAAGCACTATATATAACATTTTACAAAAGGTATAAGGCACATAAAGAAATGTGAAGTAGTGTGAAAAAGATTTTTTTTTTAATAGAAATGTTTTTTAAAATAAACAAAACAATGCTTGTTCCATGATGTGAAAGAAATCATTGTTGGTTTTTATCTGATTTTTATACAAAAATAAAAAAAAATTAGTTGTATTGCTTTTTACACTGTTAAGTGTTTATAAGACCACCTCCTTATTATCTTCGAATAGATGCTTCTACCATCGTTCGATTTCAAAAACTGCATATTCAATTAAGTGTGAATCAATATAAAGTGTTTATTACTGTTTTAATGCCTCAAGGTAAAGAACTATCAGAGAAAGAAATTCGAAAAACATATTTTTTGCATGGCAATAGGAATATCCAAGACTGCAATACACAATGTTATTGTTAAGCAAAATGAACATGGCACCAAGAAGAGAACAGGAAGAAAACCTTGCCCTCTCTCCCATAGACTTAAAAAGAATTACAAGCCTTGCTGTGTCCAAATCAAGGTCCTCTCGTGAAATCAGCAAAGATTTGAATGGAAAGTGAGCCATGTAACTGTGTGGAAAGATTTGAGATAAATTCCTCATGCGAAACATCTTAAAATAAGGACTGATCCAAAACTCTTGGTAGCGCATAAAGAGGCAAGATTGAACTGGGCCGAAAAATTCATGTCTTGGACTAATAGAATGGCAGTCTCAATTTTATTTTCAGACGAAAAGAAATTCAACTTGGACGGTCCAGATGGCTACAAGTGTTATTGGCATAATTTGAGAAGAGAGCCCAGAGACAGATACAGTCTGAAAGTCAGTAACAGATGGACAACTTGGGGGAGGTTCCATCATGAGTTATTGTCAATAACCGAATGAATTCAGACATATCAATATGCTTTATACAGGATTGATACCTTCTGGTCCACATATTAGAGGTCTTGAGTGGGCATTTCAACAGGACATATCAAAATCTACGAAAACATGGTTTGCAAAAGAAAAGATCAATATTTTGGATTGACTCTCCGGTAGCCCCGATAATAATCCTATGCAGATCCTATGGGGTGTCCTTAGTAGGAAGGTTTTATCCTGGAAATAAGCAATATGAAAAAGCAAATGAGCTCCGAAGAGCAATAATGGATGCATGGGATGCAATTTCCAAAGAGACACTTGAAAAATCAAATAATGTCAATATCAGAACGAATAGGCCCAATAAATAAAGGAGCCCGAATTTATTTATTTCTCAATTTCAAACTCTGGATAATTCATGTGGTCTTATAAATACTTAACAGTTAAAAAGCATTACAACTGATTTTTTTTATTTTGTATAAAAATCAGATAAAAATCAACAATGATTTTTTTCACATCATGGAACAAACACTAAAGGCAAAGCAAGCAGGCTTACAGCCTGTGAAATTTATGTTTTGAGGCTTATAAGCATTATTGGAAGAAATGGATACATTCAAACAAGTTTAATTGCCTTTGAGAATCATTCCGTTTTATATTGGTTTGCCTTAAAAATTCATTATATCTTTTCTGGAACTCAATGACGGTCATCCATGCCACCACCTTCCCCATCACCGAGTTTTTAGTCAGGTCGTCGACAAATGCCCTCAATTTCAAGCAAAGACTATGTATCGAAGTTTCGTATGGAGCCAGCTGTTGTTATGTTATTTCAGTAATCTGGATTACATGTAAATGTGATGAAGAGATCTGGTTTCCCGAGCTTGCCACCATGGCCATTGCGTCCTGTTAGTCTTTCTGCAATGCGCGTTTGCTCTCGGTAAATGACTTAGGTAGAACACAGACATTTCCTGCACTTTCCTATTAAAGTTATCAGCCTGATTATGAACGAAATCTATCAAGTCAAGTGTAACCTCCACTCTCAAAGTCTTCTAATTTTCTTTCACCCAATGTAGACGGTCTCCTTCAACTTATAAAACGCGTCCACAATATACTGCTGAGTAAGTTTCGCCGCGTGCAATACTGGATTAAACAGTCCTGGCCTTTTATACACTTTGTAGGAGTAGAAGGCTAACATGCTGACTTTCGTCCCTTCAGTGTTCCTGAATTTCATCTTCCAGCCTTCTTCTCCATGAGAAAACAGCAACGGGTAAGTCATTGGATCACAGTTCAGACTCAAAATCGACATGTGTTGTCTGTTGTTCCTCGTGCTTGGGTAGATGCATAATCAAATGAATCAAATGGTGGTTGGTCTCCATCGTTGGCTTCAAACACTTCTGCTACCTCATTGGCAGTTGCCAAATTATATCTTCTGGGATCCCGCTGTTTTATCCACATTTGAACATTTCTTGTGGAGCGGGCACAGCCACCCTTCATCATCTTGTACAGAGTGTTGCAAAAATATACAGGACAGTACTGCTGCGTAGCCTATCCTCTCGCTTCAGGGGCCGCTTCTTAAAATGATAATTGGGAAATTTTATTTTGTTAACCCATTTACGCCGAAATTGGTAAAAATGGGAATTCCAACAAAATTCCACGGAATACACAGTTATAAATATAGTTTTTATATGATATATAAAGATCATTGGAAAATATTTCTCCTTGCTTGGAACATGATCTGAATTGAAATCTAAAAATCTGCTTTGTTTACCCGAGACATGTAAACAAAGAGTGAACAATAATTGTTGTCAGCTCCGCTTCCACAGTGGCACGCCAGGCATGTTAACAAGACAGAATAAACAATTGTTGTCAGTTTCGTGTACCACTTCAGACTTTAGAGAAAGAAAGATTATTTTGTTTACTTGTAAAAGACATTTTGATCAAATAAACCCCTTTTCACACTAAGTCCCAACGTCAGCTCAGTGGTCTTATAATTTCTTAACATACCTTAAATAGCCAAGAAAATATAGAACATTTTTCTTGGATCATAATTCAGAGGTAATATTTATTTATCACAATTTTAAAAAGATTAAGAGTAGGAGGTCTATTTATAAAGTAAGGAGAATGCATGCACAGCGTACTATTTGGCAACTCAGGAGGCGGTAGTTTACACAATATTTGCTCGATCTCCAGTGTAATTTTCAATTTCCTACTATCACTACATAATTGATACAAAAAGTTCGCGTGAAGTATGCTTCTTTAGTGTGTCACGGAAATGGATGCCTCGAAATTGGAGCAACGTTTTAATTGTTCTCGAGAGACTGAGGAAAAGAGTTCTTCGAGAGAGACTAAGCAATAAAAATATCTGGATTTAACCATAGACCTCACACGGCAAAATCACATATACAGGGTGCTTTTGAAAAGGATGTCGTGAGATATCTAGCGATGTTCTGCACCTTAAAATACACACAAGTTTCCTCATACGTTTTGTCGAAATTGCATTCCTTAAAGGTGTAAACAACTCATTAAGTTTGGTTAAGCTCCGCCCATAACGTAAACAAAAGCGCATGAATAAAAGTAAACACCACCACATATTCCATTAATAGGTTTCTGCGTACTACCTGTGCACTAATGTGTTGGCCCTAAACTCAACCACTCTCACAGCCCACTGAAAGATTCGTAATTACTAGACCTTAGAAATGAACTTGTCCATAATTTAGGAAAGACGATAAACAAGTAATTGTCTCGACAATCAAGAAACGTATTTCAGCAATAAAATGCATGTTCTGTCCGAACCTCATTTAGGCCTACGTAAAGTGGTCATTGACGCGATTTTGTTAACGCATGATTTCTTCGATTTAAAATCGAGTGACAGTTGAAAAAAACATGTTTAATTGAAGTATAATTTTGATCACGCAGTTTTCATTAGCCTAATTTGGCTTTCCTGTGAGAGCGGTTGAGTTTAGAGCCAACACATTTCTGCACAGGTAGTTCGCAGAAGCCTATTAATGGAACACGTGGTGGTGTGTACTTTTTTCATGCGCTTTTGTTTACCTTATAGATGGAGTTGAACCAAACTTCACGAGCTGTTTACTCCTTTAAGGAATGCAATTTTGACAAAACGAATGAGGAAACCTGCGTTTATTTTAAGGTGCAAAACATCGCGCAATTTGTTCCAAAACCGCAACGTTCCGTATAGTACTGATCGTTTCTCGTAAGAAAAACGGACCAATAATGACTTTGCTGGATACTGCAGCCTTAACACAAATGCGAGTTTTCGGTGCCCCAAACTCGCCAGTTTTGTCTGGTCACGAAACCATCCAGGTGAAAATGGGCCTCATCTGTGAACCATATGCAGCATCATACTGAGCAATCGTAGTGAGCATATCGTTCGCGACATCTCGTTAATCGGCCTCGATGGCTTAGTGGTTGTGTGATCGCCTCTGATGCCTAAGTACGCGGGTTCGAACCCGGCCGAGGACGACGACGATTTTTTTCAGGAAGAAAATCTTGAGATCACGCACTTCCTTCGGAAGGGAAGTAAAGCCGTTGGTCCCGTGTAGCCGTTTGCTAGCTTCACGTTAAAGAACCCTTGCGAGGCAAAATTTGCGGCCCCTATAACGCCGTCCTGAGATGAAAAGGGCGTTAATACCAAAACAAACCAAACCAACCATCTTCTCTTTGTCACACTGTTGGAACTGTTATGGCTTGGTGAATTTGGACCTTGAACGGAATCAGAAGAGTGTTCTCAGTGTTCTGTGCGTGCTGGATCGCTTTAATCCACATTCCGTTGCAACTTTCCGGATGAATTTCCTGAGATTACGCTGAATAACTACAGAAACCGTCGCGACTTTTTCAAGAGTAACTGCAGATTGCCTGTCCGTTGAAATTTGTCGAAAAGCTGGCGGATTGTTTTCGAATCAGGACCTTTTGCAACTTTAAATCGGGATTGAAAACTGCGCCTTGTTGCCGTAGGACAGCGATTTAACCGATTGTACTCCAGTATCAGATGAACATGTTGCTTCACGGAATATATGACTTCGTCCACTCCTTTCGTATGCTGCGTACAGCGCCACTTGTTTTTGTATCTAATTTTGAAACTCCCATATAAGATTTCTACGGCTTTCGAAATAAACATACGACTTGTTTCATTCTTCTGTCGATCTCTGTTTCCGAGATATTTACTCCGAAAATCAGGGAGTCCTTTGTGGGACACCCTATACTAGAAATGTTCTGTGAGACTGATATCCGAGCTGTAACAGTAGGTTGGAATGGAACATTGGCTGCGAGCAAGGACGTGCAGCTCCACCTCGATGACAAAACTGTGATGAATACTCTTTGAAACTATAACTAGTTCCATTTCAATTATAACATTTCAACAGTCGGTGGACTACATTCCTGACAGAATGGCAGCTGTTATCGTGGCAAATGATGAAATCTTGCCTTTTTAATTTCTTACTTCTTTGCAGGAGGAAAAAAAATATAAAGGTGGTCGGATATTTTTAATGAAAAAGTGCATCTATCAACGGTATCAAGACTACATCTTGCTGCCAACAGCTGCAATTTTAGAAAAAGCAAAAATATTCACTGGTTGACTCCATGTTTATAGAGAAATTGACAACATTTTATTTTATAATTTCCCCCCTAAGATTTACGAAATAAAAGCTATTTTAACATTTACTGATAATCATTTAACTTTTTTAAAATTCAGAGATGCTCATTTCTTATTCTTTCAAGGGAATATTTTTAATAGGTTGGCTTCTTTTTATTCATAAGAAGTTTACATAGCTGCCAAACATATGTAATTAATTACTTGAAACATATCTACCTTGACTTCCATTCAATAAGACTTCGCCGCAGAGAATTAGGTCGATCTTTGCCCACCCCTCTTCACCGGCTTTCCATATGCATGTACATGTATATGGAACTTTATGGCAAATAAAGGTGTTTTTTTTATTGTAAAAGCGTCATTTTTTCTTATGCGAACGATTATCCGGATTTTCGATTTTCCGGACTACCAATGGTCATAATTAGTACGGATAATCGGGGTTCTACTGTGCCAGCAGTCCAAAGCCGCAATAATCCATGGGGGATGCGTCTGGAGATTTCACGGGTATGTCTTCAAACGGAATTGAATGTATCCGTCTCCTGTTCCAGTGTTCGCAAATGGACGACCGTTGACTTGGGCGTATGACTCGCATCTTTATCCTGATGCACCCAAACCAGGTTTCGGACGCTAGCGGAAATTTTTGTGGATTATGTTGCGTACCGTTGACTGTGATACCCCTACCTTATTTGTGACAGCTCTTTCAGTTTTGGGATTTTCTGCAGAGATGAAACGCTTGACTTTGACTCCAACTCCAGCGTTCTGCTTGGAGTGGATCGTTGTCTTGAGGGTCCGGGTTCCTCCAAGTTTGCTGGTATTGCGGTTTTTCTGTTTTATTTAGTATGTTAGAGATTCCTGCCTTCAAAATGGTGAGACCCCCTGGATTTGCATTGTTTTATAATTATGGAATAGGACCACTTCGCGTCGGAAAGTGCATTTATATATCATTCCCAATATCTATCGATTTTTGGCGGCATTTCTCAGCTAGCGTTTGTACAACGATTAAGAATGATGAAGCGATGTCCCCTCACGACCGCGTAGCCCTGTCAACCACATGGCTGGAGAATCTGCATATGTATATCGTTTAGTTGTAACGTACTCAACCCTCTGTCTATAGGAACACCTGCGAACTTTAAATAAACATGAATTTAGGAATATGATTAAAAGCATAGGTACGAATTATTTTAATAAAATGAGTTCAACGATTTTAGTCTAATAATTTCTTCATTAAAAAATAATAAGGCTAATTATTTAATTAAAAAAAACAAAACAAAATTGGAATTAAAATTATGCATGGAGATGTGGGCACGTTAACTATAATTCAAAATGTGCTTTTAAAGAAAGAATTTTAGAATAAAAATTTAAAACTTTGTCGTACTTTTGCTCTTTATGCATGAAAGGCGCAATTTCTGTAAGTACCTATTATTCATTCATTTATGAAATTCCTTTTACCTTAACTGATATCATACATATCACATGATATGAAGCTCATTAACTCATATGAAAAGCAATTCAGCTGGAATTAAGAACGAAACATTTACATTTTGCTCTAAAGCTAAATTCATACATTAAATAAAATCTTGCAACACCCCAAGAAGGAACTTTAGCTGTGACGTAGAAGTAATATTAAATTCGAGAATTTAAAGTCTAGCTAAAATTACTAATAAATGACGGAAATTCATTTAATTTTTTCCAAATTAACGTCTATTTCATTGCTCAACGCAGTACAATAATTGAGCGATTGAGTTATTGAGCCTCGACAAAGCGATTTTCACGTGCGCGTGCCCATGTCAAAATACTTAAAAGATGAACAGAACGTAACAGACAAATCGATTGTTATATGACATACCATTATCTTGGTATTCTTTAGTCTCTGTTTTAGCACGTGAATTCGATTTGATGGGGTCCATGAAAAAGCCTGAAAAGTTGATATAGCAGAGATAAGACCTTGATGGCCATATTTCTGAAAACAGATTTTGAAAAAGTTAATCCGTTTTCAAGTTATCGTGCAAACGGCGGACGGCTGGATAAACGTACATACCAAGCGTGCATTGTTATAAGTAGCTTTTTGCTAAGGCTGCTAATAAACTCGGATAAAAACCAGCTTCCAGGTCTGTCTAAAAAAATAAGGAAGGTTTCTAAGCTAGCTAATGAAAATAAAATATTGAAAACATTCCAAGAAAGAGCTTTAGCTGTGATTCCTAATAAATAAATTTATGGAGCTCATTTTGAATGCATAAGGTAAAACTTTGAACTTTCCTCTATCCAGTGATGTATCGTTGTGTGTCTCTAGCTATTGTCGTTCATTAGAAATAAATATTTTAAATCTGCTCCTTCTTTTTGAGTAACCCTGTATTAAAACTATAATCAAGCTTTACTGTAACAATTCTCGCGATTCTCGACCTAACTGACGGTAGAATTTAAACAGGAACTAAAATGGTGTTTTAGACTTGAGACACAGGTCACAAGAACCAGTTGTGTCCTAAACACGATGACTCCCTGTATAAGCGTTTCCCAAAAGGGGCCATTGTATTGCCTTATGGCAGAAAAGGCTCGAGCACTTACCATGGTAATCCCAGAACTATACTTTCAGAGAGGGTAGATATTCTAGCCACAGTGTTCCAAGCTGAAATGCTGGCCAGTATCAACTGTCTTCCGGTGTGTATTGACAAATCTTACGTACGTATGGCGATTTACATACTTAGCGACAGTCAAGGGGCTAAATCAACTAAAATAACATCCGAATTAACTGTGGAATGTAAACAACTTCTGCAGAAACTGGCTCTCCATAATAATGTCACACTCATATGGACAAAGAACACAAAGGTGATACCCTCGCTAAACAAAGTGCTAAAATCACACCTATCGGTCCAAAACCTTTCTGCCGTATTTTAAAGCAAACACCAACAAGAGAAGTTGACATCATGTTTAATAAGATGCTAAAAAGGCGGGAACAGACCACCCACCAGAAACATGCTAGGCTCATAATAAAGGAACCTCCCTTGAGACTAGCATACAACTTACTTTTTAGCAGAGGTAGGCTACGTATATTCATGGGTTCCTCACCGGCCATGATCTGCTACGGAAACACCTCCACAGAATGGGCATCTATCTGCATAAACCACTGTGTAGGGAATGTAATTTGGAGGAAGAAACTGCCCGCCATACATTGTCTGAGTGCATTGCTCTCGCGCACATCAGACATTCAATGCTTAGTTGTCTTTCAACACTTGAGGTCATTCACCAAGAACCTATTGGAAGTCTGACTCAGCTTTCTTAGCGAGGCCGGCTTCCTGTAGGTTCTTCTGGAAACTCGGTTCGGCGCAAAATTCCCTAGATGGAATAAGCGCCTAGGGAATCGTAGGAATTCTTCCTAACGAGAACCCTGAACTTAACCAGAAATAGAAATAGAATCCATTATGTCTGAGGGTTACTTTCGAAACCCCGGAAGGACATGTGAATCACCTTGTATTTCACATTACCTTGGTGAGAATCTTAGTTCTGATTGCTCGGACCGGCGTAGGAGACGGACTGCTGTTTTTCTTTATCCAGAAGTTAAAGTTTCCTGCTGCCGTTGCCAAGAGTGAAAAAACCACCATGACAATGCAGGCGAGCATCCAAATGTCCAGTGCTTTCACATAAGAGACGCCGGGCAATTTGTTCTGGGTAACGGTCATTTGGGCCACGAGAGCCAGAAGCGCCGTCACGCTCACCGATATCTTAGGCTGGAGGGCGGTACTGTCCAACCAGAAGGGAAACCAGGTGAGAACCACAAGTAGTGCACTCGGGGTGAAAATTGTTAAGATTGGCTGCCCTGTAAGCCGACAAATGTGGAATACGAAATTCAAATATCCTGGAGCTTTAAAATTCGTTACTATAAAATATGAAAAAAAACAAATATTAATATTTTGTATTATTTTAATATGGAACATTAAATAAAAAAGAACATCTAAAATTATAATGGCATTTGCATTTTACGTTATAGGATTTCTTTTTTGGGTTAACTTTGGAATTAGATGCACAGAATCCCGGAGCAGTGCTTTATACCATCTGCATAAGTTCCCCCTCTTTTTTTAAGGGTTTTTTTTTGATAACTAAGTTGGATAGCGCTACTGTAGAGTGATATCGCAACTTCAGAGATGACCAAGATGGACGTCTTCACCACCGCTAAGACGGGGCATCATCTCACTTCAGCACTGACATAAATTAATACAGGATGTTCCATAAGGAAGTGGTCAAAAGTAAAACGACCTTCCGCTTTTTACGAGTTGCAAAGAGCAGGTCAATGTTTGGTGCGACATTATGTATAACAAAGTGTACGGAACGTGCTTCTTCGTGGAGCTAACAATCCCCTTGGAACAGTTACCTTGACGTACTCTGGAACTTTCTTATCTCACAACTGGAAGACGATGTCACTGATGGAATCATTGTCCAACAAGATGGATCTCCGCTACATTATACTGTTGAGATATGTGATTTCTTGAATGCTGCCTTTACCGACATTTGGCGTCAGCCGAAGTGGGTCATATTCCATGGCCACCAAAATCTGACCTCATCCCTCTTAAGGTTTCGCTAAGAATGAAGTGTTTCTGCTCAACTCAAAATACTTGGAGTGCAAGATCGCAGCATTGCAAAGCATCACTTCACAAGTTGCTGGCCGATATTTGCCGTGAACTGTCTTTCAATGCGAGCTTGCCCCACATGACTGTCATGTAGAGGTGTAACGAATAATGATGATAAAACTCCCTTTCTGCGTATTTAGCATTTCTTGCTAATAAACTCAGGTGAGTGATTTTATTAATTTTTTGACCATTTTTCTAATGAAACACTCTGTAATAAATTATTATAATTTATGGAATGCCACTTTCTATTAAGGACTGTCCCGAAATGATAGAGACTTCTCACAGAAATATTCCAATTGTACATTACGCGTAACGGAAGAAATATGGTTAACACTTACACCAGCAACAATAACATGACATCAGGCTATGTCAATCAATGAAAGAAATATGTTTGCAAGTATCATGTGTCCCACATAAAACCATGTCTTGAGAACTTATACATGTATATAAATAAAATAAATGAACCATTCTTTGTTATTACTTCAAATACCCTTGAAGACTTTGAATCAACAAGCTTCTTGAAATCAGAGTCTTCAGTTTCATCCCAAGCAGCAAGGATGACAGCTTTTAAATCACCAAGACACCCAAACCGCTTGACATCACGATAAACTCTTTGGGCCAACCTACCCCATATTTTTCTGTAAGATTTAGGTCTGGTGAAGGTGACGAATACATTACATCCACACCTCCCTCCTTTTTTCAGCAAATGGCAATAAATTTACCTCGAGCTTGTTTTGAAATCTGCAGCATACATACGACCAGTATGGAATGCCACATTTGTTTTTCCATTTCTTCCAAAGCCAGCCCACATCTTTAAACTTCCCCGTCCTGATTGTCGTTTTGAGGATGACACTTCCTTCTTCCTTAAATCATGTCAATACAAACTCCATCCATCTGGGCCGTCGAGGTTGAATTTATTTTCATCGCTCCGGTAATTTTGCTCCACTGGTTGGTCCATGACATATGCGATCTGAGCCCATTCAAGACGTTTTAATTTATGGTGACTTTCGAGTTTCGGAGAAGCACGCATTCGTTTGTATACCAGGCTGCATGAATAACTCCGTGTATGGTTGATTTTGATAGCCCTATACTAGGCTGAGCTGCTACAGTTCTCAAAGTGGTGGTGAAGTTTGCTCAATGCGTTTCTGTCTGCTGGTGAGAACTTGAGGACGTCCTGTGGATTTTCCCTTTCCATGTTGGTCTCCGTTTTGCAGGAAATTGGCAACCAGATGATGGAATCTATTTATTGTTCTTGCAATAGATCAGATTGGCTGTTTTGCTGCATTTAATTCAACTATACGACCCTTTTCAATGTCGGTTAAACCTCTTCCTGTTGTTATAGTAGACTTTGAAATGATTTATTACACTGTCTTAAATGTTTAGGAACTTTTAAACTTCTGATTTGCATAAATAACGTCATAAATGCTATTTGACCTTAAAGAGCGTTTGCATCGTGGATTGGTTCTATCCTTTTGGGACAGGTAAATGTGTGTGTAACGTTATTTCCATTTAGAATTGATTAAAATGTTTATAAGTATTCTTTGTTCATGGGTTCATCGAACGTACTGCAATTTACGAGTTCCGTATATGTTATCAGTTATGAGTATCTACACATTGGGATAGTTTATTGAATAAGTTTACAAATGGCTCTATCATTTCAGGACACACCTTTTAAATGTTAACTCGTCTGTTTTAATATCTTTTCATATAAAGGCGCTCAAAGAAATCATCCCCTCCCCTCTAGGATAGGCTTAAATTTCTAAAAAGTAAATGACTGAAGATACTAACTTTTTACAAAATTAACAGAAAACCTTGAAATGATAAATTCTGGTGTCGTCATTATCTCAGAAGGATGAACTCCGAGTACTCCAGTCATGTTAAAATTCTTGCCTGTCGAATTATGAAAGATAAAGAATGTGAAAAAATTAATATATAGCAATTGTTTGTAAATATTAAAAAGTACGAAAAAATTAATCTAAATCGTGGGTATGGTCAAAATATTCTGTTGGGAACGGAATTCAATTGTCTGCCCGAACAGAATAATGTTCAGAACATTCGTGGGAGAAATTACACTGCTGACTGGTCAGATTATTATGACCATCTGACGTTTGCAGGCAAATTAGCTCTGATTTCGCGCTGAACTTGCTAGAGGCCTAACCATTATAGGGAAGCAGGTTGTTTACCACGACAGTAGAAGTGATTTGTTTCTGAAGATATAGGTAAACGACGCGATTTAACAGCCTTTGAATTAGGGATGATTGATGGCGATGGGAGCCATGGAGTTAGTATCATCAAAACAGCTGCATTCGTTAAATGTACAAGAACAGCTGTTGTTAAAGTGTTTAAAGAATGGACTGTCAGTCAGCTGGAAAACTGGGTCTGAACGTGCGAAATGTGGCCATCAGCTACTAGTCAATATTCAGGCAGAACGGAGAGTAGCAAGACTGGTACAAGATAACAGTGCATCAAATTACTGCAAATCTTAATCAGGGATATGGGATGTGAAGCCGAAGGCCTGTTCGAACACCTCTGCTGTCTGCAGTAAGCAAGAGAAAACGTCTCCAATTAGCACAGGAACACAAGGATTGGACAGTCGAGCATTGGAAAAAAGTCATGTGGTTCCAGTCGCATCATGAAGATGGCAGAGTGAGAATTTGGCGGAAACAGCATGGACCCCACATGCATGAGTACAACCCTTCAAGCTGATCGGGGCAGTGTTACGGTTTGGGGCGTGTTTTCCTAGCATGGTTTTGGCCCTTTAATTCGTGTGGAACAACGTCTATGTAACACAATATATTAAATATCGTTGTTGATCAAGTTCATCCTGTCATATTGATGGCTTCTTCCAACAAGACAATGCGCCATGGCACATTGTGCAGAAGTGGTTTCAAGAACATGAAGGAGACTTTACCTTCCTTAGGTGGCCTCCAAAATCACCAGATCTCCATCCAATTGAGCATTTGTGGGACGAAGAGGAAAGAGCCATCAGGCAGCTGGTACTACAACCATCAAATCTCACACAACTGGACAGTGATATTCATCAGGCATGGTGTCAGATTCCTCGCACCACCTTTCAATATGTCGTGGAGTCAATGCCAAGAAGAATCACCGCAGTATTGAAGGCAAAAGGTGGCTCAACGAAATACTGATGGAGTGGTCATAATAATCTGGTCAGTTAGTGTATATTGTTCAATTTCTTGTGAAGAATTTCAGAATAATAAGAGGTATTTAAGCTCTTACTTCCCTGAGTGCATCGTTTATTTAATACATTTTCTATTTCTTTAATAATTTGAGACGAAGTAATTATTTAAAAAAATCCTAATTTCAACGTAGCCATTCAATATGTTTAGGCTGCCGCAATTTAAGAGGGACGAGAAAGTTCTCGAACAAGATATGCACAAAATATTCTTCCCTACATAAGCTAAAAACATCGACTAGAGATACAACACCGACTTGAATACAACATGTAAATTTTGCGAACTTTCTGTAGCCGAATATTATATAAACCCTCATCTGCTAAATGCATTATCAGAACGATTCATTACACTGAGCAGTTACGATGGAATGGGGCGTGAGAGAAAACCGTGTTGCAGTACTGGCTCTTCACAAATGCAACAAGTCAGCAAAGGAAATTTTCACTCTCCTTAAACTCTGAAATTGAAGCAGAAATTTGTTTATCGTACTATCAAACGATACAATGGCATTTCGAGTGTGGATGACAAGGCGAGGAGCGGTCGTCCCCGCACTTCAAGAACTCCTGCAGCCATTAAAGCGATGCGTGAGAGAATTAGACGAAATTCCCCCCATAAACAGAAAATCTTGTCACGGGAGATGAAGATACCAAAAAGAACGATGTCTAGCATCATCAAGCAAGACCTTGGGCTTGAGGCTTATTGAAGAGAGATTGGCCAACGCCTAACGAGATTGAGCACAACACGATGCAAACGCTTGCTTCAACGGCATATGCGGATGGAGGACACCGTCGACTCTTGTTTACGGAAGAGAAAATATTTTACCGTTCAAGAAAAATTCAATAGAGAAAATGACCGTGCGCACGCTCTCGAGAAGCCTCTGAGAAGATTCCGAAAATGCCGACGTAGGTGATGGTTTGATAGGGAGTGGGTTATGATAGGCTGACTAAATTGCATTTTTGTGAACAAGGTATCAAAACGAAGGCTACAAATTATCAAACGGACGTTTTTAGAAGAAGGTGTTAAGCCCCTTAACAATATCTTGTTTTCTGGAAAGCAATGGACCTTTCAACAAGCTTCAGCAGCATCCGTCCACAAGGCCAAAACAATACAGCATTGGCTTCAAGAGATTTTACCCGATTTCATCGTTGCAGAAGATTGGCCGTCAAGAAGCCCTGATCTTAATCCCCTTGACTATTGCTTTTGGAACATTTTGGAGGAGAAGACTTCCTCAAAGCCTACCGCAATATCGAGAGATTGAAGGCAGATCTCCTGTTACTTACATACTGTCCGGGACTCAAGAGAAGACTTCTGAGTTGCAGAATTCCACCACTAAACGGCAGAAACGGCGCATGCCTTTACCCAGGAGGAGAAATGGGTAAAGCGACAACGGGATCAGGTGCTGTTAATCGGAACGTATTCTCCATGCAGGAAAGGAATCAGAGTTAGTGGAGGAAGCCAAACGATATCGACTAGATATCATAGGTATTACCTCTACGAAACGTCCGTGTTCTGGAACTGTGGACTTAGAGGGAGGATGGAAGCTCTTCTACTTAGGTGTCGACCCTAATATGACTACCCGGCGGGAGTGGGGATACTCACAAGTCTCCGGTGGGCAGATTATGTTGCAGATTGGACCCCTTTAGGTGGAAGGCTGTGGCTCCTGAGGCTTTAGACAGGGAAACGGTCTCTCTCTCTCTCTATTCGGCTCTGAGAGGCTTCTGAAAACGGAGGAGAGCGTATTGCATAGGTGGAAGGGATACTTCGCATCTCTGCAATCCTGCCTGTTACCGACGTGCTGTACAGAAGCAAGCTTCCGTAATGGTCTGGGCTTTACGAGTGCCAATGAATTTGGAAACTTACACATCTGCAACGGCACCGCTGATGCAGAAACAGATATTGGAATTTTAGAAGAACACATGTTCCTTGTCGGTGACGTCTTTTTGGAACCCGTCCCTTTCTATTTCAACAAGATAATGCTAAACCCCACACCGCTCGCATTACAGGACAGTGGCTACACAACAAACGAATTCGGGTATTAAATTGGCCTGCCTGCAGTCCCGATTTGTTCCCAATAGAGAATATATGACGAAATATTAAGAGGAAGTTACGTCAAAGACGACCCCGAGCAGTTCAGCAGCTGAAAACTTTCATACTGCAGGAAGGGAAACAAATTCCCATTGCAATAGTACAGAATTTGGTATATATATGTTTTTCGACGGCTACAAAGCGTGATCAGAAGAATGGGCGATGTCAGCCAATGGTAACTCACTGTTATGTGGATTTAGCAGAGCGAAGGACAAGATGAGGGAACGTGTAAAGAATAAAAATGTTTTATTATCTCGTAAAATATTTTTATAAAGATAAATTATCAAAGTTTATTTAATAAAGTTCTGGCAATGAAATAAATTGTAAATAGTTCTCAAATAAATAAATCCGTCACAATTCGAATAAAGGTCAAAGTCGGTATTCAGTCACTTTAGGTAACGATCGTCGTCTCCAGTTAACAAGCCCCCTGACTTGGCAAGACGCACGAGGAAGAGATATTGTCCATAGCATAGACCCAAGTCTGGTAGCGGATAAAGTCTTTGTGAAGGAGACCGCTGAGAATTTTGCGCTCCTGCTCGCAAAGATCCGTCGATAGAGCTGTCTTCTTAATTTAATCGACGCTGATATAATTCGAAGCACATACGTCGTAAATGAGGCACTTCCGTCGAATCGTCGTCGACAGAGCCACACAAGCTCCTATAGCACGTTGAATGATCACTGAAATTATCGCAGTAACACAATAATTCGCCACAATTTAGGAAGGCGATATCTTTAAAGCTCTAGATTAAGATATCTTAATATCTTAATCTAGAGCTTTAGATATCTTGTCGCTGATGCACCATCTTACAGCATTCGTCAGAACTAGAGTACAAACACACGATTCCTTCCAATTTAGGTATCGGAATCTCACATTGACTTTGGTTGAGCACTGAATCACACTTTCTAATACGAAATCAGAAATACGCACTATTTCGTACATTAAAGCCACTAAGACACACCCACAAACACTGAAGCACTTAATCGACGCACCACTCTGAGAACATAACTCGCAGATCCATCAAACGCATCAAAGCCTTTATCTCGGATGTAGCCAACACAATTCGAGCTGATCTTTAGAGTTAAGTACTTTCTAAACGGCGTCGCCATTAGATGTCTTATCGATGCATAGCATTCGCTCTTTGACGAAGGGTTTCGTTCGCCGAAAAATTTAGACTCGTCGTACCTCCGACGCAGTAACACCAAAGCAAAGCTCTGATTCTTAATTTATTTATGAGGGAGTGACACTGAGCACCTTGGAATGAACTCATCTGTTCCTCTTATGAGAAATTGACGCAAAGAGAACGGGAACACTCCGAAGGCCTCCTCACCCTCAGTCCAGTGAATGGTCTCATACCGAAAGAGAACGTAGAAAAGTTCCGTTTCTACAGCGGGAATTTTGATATGAAGAACGGCTAGGCTTTCCGTAGCGCACGTACATGACCAGTACGATAAAGAGTTAATAGGTAATGGCCTACCGTCATTCCAGAAAAGTCTTTGCTGCGATATTTCTTCATTCACGCCTGACGGGCTCCTTCCATTAAACGGCGTCGCTCCTGCAGAGGTAGAGTTCGTCCGCATGCCTTTCGTCGTTCCCCGTCGAATTTACCTCGCGTTGTGCCACGGCCCGTGCGATTCTTTCTCCGAGTTCCTCTTCCAAAACACACTTTGTTCAAGCGCTTGTCGTCGCTCCCGGTATCGTTGCCAGTCGTCTCGGCCGCGTGCCTCGCCGACCGTTCTCTCCGTCGCGCTGTCGACTCCTCCGTCGCTTTGTGAAGCGCCCGGCTCCGTAATTATATTATCGTGCCTGCGAATGGAGTCCTCGCATGCTGGCTCTCGTTGGAAGATGCCTTTATCTCGATTTCCCAACGGCTGAAAAATCCCTTGGTTGGGCCGCACGTCCGTCTTCTCCCGCTTACATGCTGTCTTTTTCCTCCTCTTCCACTCGAGGTCACGAGACCTTTTTTGGGATGGCGCTCTTTACGTCGCTCACGTCACTTACGTCGTCAGCTTCTTTTCTCCTTGATCGTCGCTCACGCCGGCGAAATCCACGTGACACTCACCCACTGTCCCAGCATTTTGGAGTCTGTTGCAACCACCAGATTGCAATTTATTACAAGTACTATTAATTAAATTTTTGGTTCCGAAATGTTTAATACCTACCCAATAAACTATATGAATCTTCTTTTGAAATAAAATAAATTAATACGTCAGTGTATAAATATTTTGGCTGCATGGCATGTTTTCACTCTGTCCCAATCTTTATGGAGTTGATGTTTGTATTTATATTTTATATACCTTCATTACTCGCTGATTTTGAATGAGCTCAGAAACAGAATCATGGATGTAGTAAATTCTGTGACAGAAGACACTCTCTGACGCATTTGAGAAGAATTCAGCTACGCATTGATGTTGTCCGTGCAAAAGGTGGAGGATACATAGAGCATTTATAATTACGGCGAGTGAAATTTAAGGAGTTACTCAACAGGCGATAAGTTTTTTGTAACTGTAACACATTTGCATTATTAAATGCTGTATCCTCGTAATTATTTGAAATTGGAACATATTTTGAAATATCCTGTATCTTAGGAAAACAACGAAAATATGACCTTGTCCAGCATTAACCACCGTCCTCCAGCTTAAGAAAATCATTTATCCTAACAACTTGTTTATAAATATTCACTCAACGAAAAAAAAAGTTGTACCCATAGAAAACATATGGAATGATACGGGACGTTCTGCTGAGACTCCACCGCTTGCACAAGATCTGCAAGAGCTACAAGCCAAAGTTCAGTCTGCATGGGATGAGCTGAGTGAAGACTACGTTAACAACTTGTACGACTCCATGCCACGACTTGTGCAAGAATGCATTAGAAATATGGCGGCTCTACATCCTATTGAGAGTTGTAATGTTTTGGTATTTTGACCAATAAATTTTGTCATACTCATGCCCATTGTTTAATCCTGTTGTTATTAATGAGTACTAATTTCCTTACAAAGATCTTTTCAAATCTGATGATTCTTTCTGGGTGTAACTATTTTTTTTGAGGATGAGTATAATTTACTGTTCAAAATATATTTTATATAAACATTAAAAGAATACTTACTTTGAGAGACATTCAAATTGCACACTTGAATATCGAAAGGATAATCGGCGAAATAAAATAAACATAAAATTTTGTAAGTTCTTCTGTATGTGAATAAAAAAATAAAGTCAAAAATTAGAATCAAACGAGCTTAATGTCTTAATTCCATTAATGTACAGGGTTATTCAAAAAGAATGAACCGAACCGATTTCATGAAGCTATATTTTATTAAGAACAAGTAGCACCCAATTCTAACAAAGTTACACGTATTCTACTGATAGGCTATTCAATTTATATTTTCTTCCTTCAAGTGTTCTATGTGGCCACCATCTGCAGCACGGGCCAAATCAAGGCGATATGAGAACTCTTCCTAAACGCGTTGCAGCATATCACGATCCACTGACTTGATCGGTGTTGTTATTCGATGTTTAAGGGAGAACGCGAGAGAACGCTCTGCTTGCTAATATTAAAAACGTAGAAACCGCTCTTTGCAATGGTATGGATTCATTCCGTGAAGTTGTTTGAGGACTGAGAAATAGGGTTTAGAAATCGGTTAATTCTTTTTAAATAACCTTATATTAATACAAACTTAATCATTACACATACAAGGTGTGTTCAAAAAATAACCGACTTTTTTTTTTTACTTACTTATTTACTTACTTTTCAAACGCGCTTATCCGTTAGGGTCGCGGGGGCAGTAGCCCTATGGAGGATCTCCAGCGATCGCGATCTTCCTTCCTGGTAATACCCAAGCGACTCAGACCCAGATTCTCCATGTAGTCTAGCCAACTGGTTCTAGGTCGACCTCATGGTCTCTTATCCATCGGCTTGGAAAATAACAACTGCCTAGGAAAACCAGTTTGCGGTATCCGTATCACGTCGCCATACTAGCGCAACTGAGATCTCTCAATGCGGAAAAGTAGTGGCTCAACACCTAAAGACTTCCTTATTGTGCTGCTGTGAACTCTATCTAGCAGGGTAATACCTGCCACACCTCTCACGTTTGTTTCCCAGCTCACGTTTCGTTATCACGGATCGCCACAGTTCATGTCTGACACAGCTTGCTGCACCGATCCGAGCATCCAATTCTTTATCATGCTGCCCATCACTCGTGAATGCAATCCCGAGATACTTGAACTTCTCCACCTGTCACAATAGGGCTCCACTAACATGGATAGCACACTGAGCAGGCTGTCTTGAAAGGACCAGAACCTCGGTCTTAACTACACTGATCTTCGTTCGAGCCTCTTCACATTTGGCTGCAAAACGGTCTAGTGTATGTTGAAGATTTGTGCGAGACGACCCAAAAAGGACAAGGTCGTCAGCAAAGAGCAACATCTCCACCAGGCAGTCACCCACCCACACAAACACGCTCATCGCCTCGGCTGCCCCTGTCTATCCAGTCCATAAAGATAATGAACAAGAGGGGCGACAGTACGCACCCTTGACGGAGTCAACACCCACGGTGAACGGTCTTGACTTTATGCCATTTATCCGGACACACATCTCGGAGCTTTCGTACAGAGACATGGTAGCAACCAGTAATTGCCTATCCACTCCATAATCTTGCAACACATACCAGAGCTTCTCCAGAGGAACTCTGTCATATGCTTTTTCGAGTTTCACAAAGCAAGCGTAGACATCTTTTGCATACTCCCAAGATTTCTCAAAGATTTGCCTTAGAGCAAAGATGTGATCCGTGGTGCTTCATAGGAAACCAAACTGCTCCCCCGATAGTTTGGAATCTACTATTTCTCGACTTCTCTTCTCCAGACACTTAGTGTACACTATCCCAGGAATGCTGAGCAAAGTTGCCTCGATAGTTGTTGCAATCTCTCCGATCTCCCTCTTTGAAGATAGGGACCATTGCTATCTGCCGTTGCTTAGGGGCCTGGCCAGATATCCAAGCAACGTGACACCCGATTCTGCCACAGGATACCATTCTGATTTAAGGCCTTTAACATCTCGGACCGGATTTCACCATCACCTGCAGCTTTGGCAATCTTCAGGGACGTAATTGCCCATCTGATTTCTGCTTCGGTGATACTACCGTGACTATTCTCCGCTCCAAGGCGCACCTCATGTGCCTCAGTTGTTGCTGTCACAGGATTAAAAAGAGATGCAAATTATTCCTTTCACCTATGCAATATACTCTCCCCCGTTTTTAGAAGCCTCCCATCTGAACTCTTAATAGTTTGTGATGAAAGAGGTTCTTTCTACGGAGGCGGCACACGGTCTGCCAGAATACCCTGTTTGCCGAACCATAGTCTGCCTCCAATTTCTCCCCGAACTTCTCCCAGGCCTTAGATGCTTTAGCTGTTGATACTGCTTCAGCTGCTGCTTTTCGCGCCCCAGTGCATCACTTTCGACTCGAAGGTGACTTATTTGCAGGCCATAGCAAATAGGGCTTCCTTCTTTGACTTGACAGCTTCTTGGACTTCACCGTTCCCCCATACAGTCCTTTTCTCAACGTCCTACGCCACACACAGTCGCTTACGACCACAGCATAATGCAGCGGAACTTATCACAGCAGTTTCAAACAACTACCACTCCTCTTCAACAGTACCACGATCACTTTTTTATTTTTTTTATTTAATATACAGCTTATTGGTCTTTGTCTCCTTCAAAGTACTCCCCTCCTCTATTCCTACACTTGTTCCAGCGGTGTTCCCACCTCACCGTGCAGTCCTGGAATATCCTTCAATGCCAGTGACGAATTTTTCTTAATGTCATCAATGGAGTCGAAACGGCGTCCTTTCAGCTCTGATTTTAATTTTGGAAACGAGAAAAAGTCGCAGGGAGCTAGATCTGGAAAACGACAATCATCTGATTTTTGGCACAATACTGGCGAATTAACAAGGCTGAGTGGGCAGGCACATTGTCATGATGAAGGAACCATGACTTGCTTTGCCACAACAGTGGTCTCTTTTTGCGAATTTGTGAATGTACCCCCCTAGTTGCATCGTTGCTCTCGTAAATCGGACATTGCAAAAATCGCCACGAACACTGATACACGTTGCACTCAAATAGCAATAATTCGGAAGCTAAATAGCATGTAAAAACTTGTAAATAGTCCATTAGGCGGAAGAATATGACAATTGCAGTGCTGCCAACCGCTCGTCGCTACGACGATCCGTTGCCGCGTAATGTAAAGAGTTCGGTTATTTTTTGAACAGAACTCCTATTGTTTTGAAATAATACGAGAGCATTATTATTGGCTAGAGCCCATAATGCTCGTATGAACATCTGAAGAGCATTGTGGCCCCTGGACTATGTACGGGAAAGCATGCACTGGGGTCATCTACTTAAACAATTGTACCCATAAAGATTAAAAATGTATACGAGCAATAAAAACCAACGTTTATGCATAAGTATTATGTTTTGAATAGAGGATTATTTAAAGCAGAATTTGAAACTATTTGAAACTTATTCTGAATGGTCTGTACAAACTTTCAGGATATATTGCAGGGAGAAAAACAAACAGAAAATGTTCATAAGAATACGGACTCGAAAGCGCTTCTTTCAAGAGTTATAACGATTTGAAGATGTACTGTAGTAGAAAAAGAGTTACGACAATTCAAAGAACATCAGATTCGAAACGTTCTTGGAGCACCATTGTTGGCGGTTACCGGCCTGAATTGCTCAACTGTGGATAAATGCCTTTTAACTGCTAAACATTTGATGTTTGTAATTCGACGGCCTTGAGTTTTCTGCTACATTCGAGCGCTGCATTTGCTGTTTTATTCCCTTCTGAAGACTAATTGACGTGATTAGGTCTTTAGTTCTTGGACAAAACGTCGTAATTCCAAAAACAAGCATTTCCGTTGGTACTAAAGAACACTTTCAAACCGTTGTAACTCACACAAATCAGAAACGCCCTCTATAGCATCTAGCTTGAAAATCTCAATCATTACAATCCGCACATTCCGTTTTACCTCAGCTCATTCCTTTTTGCTACGTTGTACTTTAGCTGAGCAACTTGTGACGTCACATTTGCCTCAGCCAAATCCAGCAATCTAAGCATATCAAAGAAGTGCTTACAAATGCTAAGGAAGGCTGAAAGAAGATGGCGGCGCCCATGGATGAAGTCCATTGTAAGGAAAAGGCTAAGAGTAAAGCCAGTAAGATTTAAATTACGTTACCTTATGCCTTTTTATGAAAGCTGGCCATTTAAATTAATTGTGGAAATCATTAATTTAACGAATAAATTAATTTTTAAAAAAAGTTATGATTTTATAGAAGATTTTTTAATTTACTGATGGCATTTTATTCAGCAAATAATCAAAAAATCGTTCCTTCTTGGCAATCAAAAACATCTAAATGCACATGCGCGAGGCTAAGAATCAACTCAGCAGCTAGGCTGAAGAGGCTGAGCTGCTGAGATAAAAAGGAATGTGAGGAATATAAGTAGACAGGCCAGCCCTTTAGCGATGCCTGCTCCCACTTGCTTGAGCGGGTTTTCGAGATGCGATTTTCGGTGACGTCCTTCAGGTTCATCTTCTCCTCCAGTGGCCCAATGGTGCCGCCAGTGGTTCAGCAGATAAGAGATAAAAGATAGGATAAGAGAGATGCTAAGTTCGTAGCACGGTCTATAGATATAAATGGTCATCGAGCTTCCTACATTTCCCATTGTTTCGAGAAGCTATGGAAAGCAGATTGCGCTAGGTGCTGCATAGATCGCACTAGGGCCGACCGTGATCTACGATAGAGGTATTTCATTAAAACTGCCGATAGGGCGGCGCTGCAGGCACAGTTGGGCCGATTGTACAGTACATGCAGCGGCACTTTTCAATGGAGTTCCTCCCCTATCGGGAGTTAGAAACTTTAGCTTCGTTTTACAGTGGAGCTCGATCACCATTTATATCTATAGATCGTGGCTCGTAGTATTTGGAGCATGGTCTGTTGATATAAATGGTCATCGATCTTCCGACATTGTCCATTGTTTCGAGAATCTAAGGAAATCAGATCACGCCAGGTGCCGCATAGATCGCACTAGGGCCGTCCGTGACCTATTATAAAGATATTTCATTCAAACTGAAAATGAAACTAAAGTTTCTATCCGCCGTTAGGGCGGCGCTGCAGGCGCAGTTGGGCCGATTGTACATGCAGCGCCACTTTTCAGTAGAGTTCCCGCCTTATCGGGAGCTAGAAACTTAGCTTCATTTTTCAGTGGAGCTCGATGACCATTTATATCTATAAACCGTGGTTTGGAGTCTTCTCGTCTGGCCCCATTTTCGCAGCCATTTTAAAAACCTGCCCAATTTTTCTGATAGAGGGCGCCACCTTTATATATGGAATCTAGTACGAGATGATTCAAGCAAGATTCAGTTTCAAATTATATAGCGTCAGGTCATTTCAAAAGTTCTTGCGCATTCCTGCACACTTGTCTTTAACCATGAATAGCAACTGAATGCCTAACAGAAACGGCTCTGTCCTACATTATTTATATCCTCACACTTATTCCTTTGAGAAGACTCTTAAATAAATTATTTTATGAGTAGTAACAAGCAGTAAATGAGAGTTTATAAGGGCGACTATTGAAGTCAAATTTCAAACAGCATTGCCTTTAAGGCTTAGTGAATTCAAACTGTTCACAATGTAACTGAGGCAGGTCGAAGGAGCAGGATCCCTTGCCAAAAAGAAAAAAGCTCACTTTTCGAAAATGAAGACACTCATTGAAGCTAATATAGGACAAGCCTCTCATGAATTAGCCAGTTAGGTCTGTGACAGAGTGAACTGTGCATAACTATGTTCACATAATACGAAATATCACAGAATTGGATTAAATACACGTATGTCCCTAATGATCTGTCAGCAGCGCATAAAGTGCAATGCTTTGACCACTTACTCTTCTTTGCTTCAACGTCATCACAGGGATGATGCCAAATGGACCCTCTACAATAATATTCATCGCTCCTATCAATGGTTATCACTTGGGAAACCTGCTAGATAGGTTCCCCAAAGCACGACCTACACTCAGAGAAAGTGCTGCTGAGTGTTTTTTGGACAGCAGCCAGAATAGTGCACTTTGTGATTTTAGACCAAGTCATACCGTCACAGCACACAGTTTTGCAGACCCGTTCTAAGATAACGCATTTAGGATTTCTTGTAATTGTTCGAAATGATCGCCATTTGCTTCATAGCACAATTCGCAACGCCTTACGATGGATTGATGTACGCGTGGAAACAGTTGATTTGCACGGTCGCTGATGTCACCTGCTGCCGCGACAACACGAGCCGCCAATTCTTCTTCGGTATCTACGGGTTCGGAGTACACCATTGATTTTATGCTTCCCCATAAAAAAAAAATCCATCGGTGTGAGGTCTGGCGATCTCGGTGGCCAAGCAACTGGTCCGCCACGACCAATCCAACAAACAAGCACGTGCACCTTGAAATTTCTTTGCAAACAATTACTTTAAAAGTTATTACAGTAGATTGCTTGTGTTAATTGTTAAAAATAAAATTATCTAGGCCTATCAACGCACACTGCGTCTCGGTGTCGTTTGATTGTTCAATGCAGTATTGTAAGTAAACGGAGCTGCGGGGACCCCATGTTCAAATGACAAAAAATACTTCTATGGACATCTTCTATCATCTCCCAAAAAATCTGTACCCAATTCAAAAACACCCTGTATAAAATCAGCGACGGTGGACTATGTCACAACAAAGAAAAAATCTAACAATGGGTTATCTAACAATGGGTTATTTCCCGATTATACAATCGGGTGGGTTCGCTTCTAGTTTATATTAATGAATAAACATATGCACGCACGACAGCTTAGAAATCTTCATGTCCTCGAAATAGAGTTGCAAGACTTTTTCACCTTCAAAACCAAAACTTCCTATCTTTGACATGGAATTCACACATTATACACCTGTTATTGATTATGAAAGGGATTATATTGATGAAGAAATTGAATATCTTTATAAGTTTTATTGATGTAAATGTATCACTTTTAAATACGCAAGAACCTTTTAAAATGACCTGATTGTATATACGTATTTATATTTAAAATGATATATACATAAGCAATAAATTCTACTTCAATAGTGTCTATAAAATTAGAAAACTGTTAATAATTTTTAACTTCATGAGAGTAATAAGAGAAGACTAAGTATTAAGCATACCGTTGAATTCCAGTAACTGTGGTTCCACGACAAGAGTAAGAGAATCTTCCGGTCATAGGGTCCAAAACCTTTGTATTACACTTTTTGCAACCTGCTACGTCGATCTCTGGAATATACAGATAGCCAACATTTTCTCTAGAAAACTCAGGAACGTCAACTTTCAAACCTAAACGTCCGTCAAACCAACTTATTTTAAATTTAAGTTCGATTTCATATTGCTGAAAAAAATAAGGAGTTTATAATTAGTAACCGCTTTTTAACAATATATTGCTATTATTACATAAAAAAGAATTAGAATATTTTATTATAGATTTTGATCTGAACTGAATGACCCTTTGAAGACTTGTGTTGGTGAACAGTATACGAGATGCAAGGCAAACGTTCTCAGAAAGATATTGTCCTGCCTCAAGAGAGCATGCTACGCTGCAAGGCTACCAGAAGCTACCCTACATTATCACTAAGGTGGAATGCTACCATTATCATTATCACCCTACAAGTTATCGTTGTCGTGGAAAGCCGTGTTCGTGCCACGATTACAATCGGCATCGTCGGTGGGTGCTAGCTAACTGTAGGCACGACCACAAACACAGGCGTAACCGCGACCTGACTTTCAGTCAAAGCAGAAGCCGAGCACTGATTCTGGTGACATTTGTCCGTGGCCTACGAGAAAGAGAGGCGCTGTCCAGACCTCCTTTATTATTACAGACCTGTTTTACTGACTAACTACCATTGTTGCTTTTGGCGTCTCTCAATTTGTCATGGTGCTGTTTAACCTCCCTCTCTTTAGCAACTGAGATAAGCATAATGTAATGCAAACAAATTAAAAAAATAAGAAATAAATTTTGCATAGACTCTTTTAAATTAAAATAAATTAAAAACGGAATTAAAAAGCGAATAAAAAGAGATAATAAAATGAATACTTATTCAGTTTGTTTTTAACGTCACTGAAACAATGATAGAAGTTGGCAACAATGTAAACGCTGAGACTGGGATAAAGAGCATGCCACGTGTTCATTTGACAGGACGCCTCACTGTGGTAAAGGAAACCGCTTTTCTAGCAGCAGTGTGTTCAAAAGTGTGTAATTCAATTCCTGTGTAAGGTGGGTTCATTCATCCGATCGACTTTTGGGCACGTCAACATCTAGGTCATTTGCGCCCGATTAACATCATTTCTTTTCACAAGTCCAGAAAACATTTCTCAGTATTGATATGTTAAGACACTCTTGGATAAATTCATGCCTGGCAGAATTCGAACCCGAAACCAAATAGCTGGAAATGCAACGCTTGCAATCTGGCCGACTTCTGTGTAAGGAAGGAGGACGTTAGTTTGAAATTCAACACAGTGTTTGCAATGCTTAACGATCATGCTTAACTTCGCACGATGATCCTACAACGTTTCCGCTGGAAAGTCCTCGCTGACCCTCCATACAGTCCAGGCTTCTCCTCCGTGACTTTCTCATTTTTGGGTCACCGAAAAAGGCTTTTAATTGAACAAATCTTATAGAAAAGTAAACCCAAATGAAATCTTAACACACTGAGAGAGTTAGATATATTTCAAGCTTACAGTGGATGGTAAGTTAGAATACACAGTACTTACCAAATCACGTATTGATAGACGCATTAAATTTACTGGCACCAATTCAACAGTGAGTACACGTTCTAAAAATATAAACAAGGGAAATGTAACTACAAATATCTTTAGTAAGCAGTATTGTCATTTTGAAGTTTCCAGTTTTGTCCACATGCGCTGATTGAAATAATAAAGAAATGGAGCTCCACATGCTATGCAGTTTTAAGTTTCTGTTGGTGATTGAATTAAAGCTGCTCCACACACTTTATAATGTTTAAACGGTAGGATTAACTATTAAATTTTCTTGAACAAGCGAATAGTGTTTACGAGATTTGTTTATCTTAAAGCAATTACCTTCTATTAAAGGCATGTGGGCAAAAGGTGAAATTCTAAAGGAAAAACCAAATTGATGGATGAATGACATTATTAAAATTCACAATAAGATTAGTGTCATTTCCATATTTGAGTAAGTTTCTCGATTGATTGTACATTCAATAAGAATCGGTGGGAAATGGAAAATACATTAAAAAAAAACACACTTCCATTAAGTAAACTATACAGGGTAAACTAAAACTTCAGGAGATGATTTCTGACCAGAAAAGGTACAAAAAATCTCATATGAACATATATTCGGAGATGGACAATTTGTCTGTGAAATTAATTTTTTAAACGTTACAAAAGATGTTCGGAGTGGCCCATTGGGATGCAATGCAAGAGTTCACATGTCGCATCATGGATTGTTCCAGCCTATACACGAATAGCGTCACAGGCTGCATTGAAACGCTCCACATCAGGCTCTGCATACACAAAATCTTTGAGGTGCTCCCTCAAGTAAAATCAAAGGGGTTTAAGTCCGTTGAGCGAGCAAGCCATGCAACAGGACCGCCTTGTCCTATGCGTTGTCCGGGGAAGATGTTGTTGAGGTATCAGCGAACATTAAAGGGGAAATTGGCTGGCGCTCCATTATGCAACAGCCATATGACCTGTTGTACAGCCCATGAAACATCCTTAAGCAACACAGGCAGTGTTCTGCAAAAATTCCGGATACGTCTGTTTTTACAGGCATCCTAGAAGAATAAATGGTCCGAGTAAGTGGTCGCCAATACATGATGTCGTGCAAGCAATTATTGCCATTTCCATGAAAACTGCGCACTTCCGGACATTTGTTATTATTAATTTTTTGTTACTTGTGAGGAATCGCCCCCTGAAGTTCGTCCCTATTGTTTTAGTTCACCCTATATAATGCAGTAAAATTCAATAATTTGTAGCAATGTCGGGTGTTGGTAAACAACCTCCTTGGATATATTTAGAACGCGCTAGAAGGCGGATAATTTGAATTTTGATTTCGATTAGCATAAGGCAGCTGATCTGGCTAGTGCTAATTAGACCAAGGGTTTACTTATACACAGTCCAGTCACATTAATGTGACCACCCCCTACGTTCAACATCAGTGGGAAATGGTTACGTCCAGAAGACATGTATGAGTATCAGAGGAAGGATGTCAGAGGGAAGCAGAAAACATTACAATTGTTGGAGTCATAGTGAAACTTAGCGATTTATCCGACCTCCAAAATGCCATGATCATCGGTTTCCAAGCCAAGGGCGGCAGTATTTCCAAAACGGCTAGCTTTGTGAACTGTTCACGTGCTGCTGTGGTGAAAGTGTACCATGCATGGCAGAATGGCAATGCCCAAAATTAGCGATGTGCCAAGTATGAGGCACCACGGGCCATAGATGACAGAGGTGAACGACGGCTGCAGAGATGTGTGCAAGCGAACAGACGTGCAACCGTGGACCAACTGACCTTCCAGATGAACCAGGGGGCTACCAAACATGTATTCTCAATGACAGTTCAGCGAACGTTGCAGCATAGGGGCTGCACAGCAGATGGCTGGTTCGTACACCAATGATGACAGCTGTTCACTGGCGACAAAGACTGACATTTGCACGCCAATACCATAACTGGACAGCAACAGAGTGGCGAAAGGTGGATTTCCCGATGAATCACGGTTTATGCTCCATCGGACAGATGAGCGATGGCGTGTACGGCGTTCAGCGCCAGAAAACAAACGCCCTGCAACACGGGCCACAAGAGTCCAGGCCGGAGGAGGCAGCGTTATGGTCTGTTGAATTGTTTCATGGCATTCCGTGGGTGCACTCATCAATGTGGACGGCACCATGGATCATTGGATGTACGCATCTGTCCACCCCTACATGCAGATTGTGTTTCCTCAGACCGCAGTATCCGTGTATGGTTCGAAGAGCACGAGGATGTGTTTACGGTACTCCCCTGGCCACCAAACCTTCCGGATTTAAAGTATCTGTGGGACCACCAGGTTCGTGTTGTTCGCGCCATGGACCCTCCACCGCGTAATCTACAGCAGCTCGCCACAGAACTAGAGTCGGCATGGCTTCACATCCCTGTCAATACCTTCCAGAACCTTATTGACTCTCTTCAAATGCATAATGTGGTGTATCACACATCCATTCGGTAGTTCCATTTCCTTCCACACTTTTGTCATCATGTCTGTTGATTGACTGAATGGCTGCCAATCCGATGTCACAATTCAGATCGGTCGGACTGGTGGCACGTAAAAAAAAGAAATCACTTGGGGTGAAGTTAGGAGAGCTTGGCGGCTACGGAAGAAGAAGTAAGCGGGATATGGTTTAGCGAATGGATTCATCAGGGAGTCGCATATTGAACCTTTGTAATGTAAGTTGCACAAACTGAGATATTGCTTCTTTCGTCCAATGTAACATTTGTACTCAGAAATAAAACCAGATGAGAATGCGCAAGCTGTCATTACCAAAATGAATTTAAAAAGTTTGAGTGAGTGAATTAGATATTATATATGATGTTGAGTGAATTAGATGTTGTATAAGATATTGTTTAAGATAAGCACGTTTGTGGGAGAAATAAGCGAATGTGTATGAATAAACAGAAGTTTGTAAATGGGCGAATAGTGTATACGATAGTGAGGATGTATAAGTGGATGCGTGAAAATAAAACGTGAAACCGTAAAAACAGAATAGGTATGTAGGGATTTAATAAATTTAAAAATTCTAGGGTCTGTTAGTTAAAGTAGCAAAACGACATGGAAGTAGTATTTGGCAATGAGATATGTTCTGTTTCATACCACTGGTGCAATTTAGCTCTCATTTGTTGAGTTGATAAATTATATATCACTACTATATTTAAATGCCATATGGAACAATGTGTCTGAATACAGCAGCTCATGTCATCCGGTTGATATATACTGAGTGGCCAATTTATTATAACCATCTGACAGTTTAGAGCAAATTACCTATGCCGTCACGCCTTTGTCACTAGAGGGCCAGACCAACACCACCTCTACTCAAAGCCTGAGCGCGAAAATTTCATACATTGTTACATCACTATAAAAAGTCATCTTTAATCGCATTTCTACCAATAATAAGCTCTAAATTATGACTTCGTATCATGATGTAACAATGTATGACGTTTCCGCGCTCAGGCTTTCTCTTTAGGTGGTGTTGGCCAGACTGACATAAAAAACGGAAAACCTAGGGCGTATGTAGGTAGTAAAAGTGATTTGTTTGTGAAGATAGGGTAAACAACACGATTTCACAGAGTTTGAACGTGGGATGATTGTAGGAGCTTGGAGCCATGAAGCGAGTATCAGGGTACTTGACACATTTGTGAAATGTTCAAGAATATCTGCTGTTAAAGTGATTAAAGATTAGACTGTCCTTTAAAAGATTGGGTCTCAGCGTGCAACTTGTGATTATTATCGACTAGTGAATGCTCAGGGGCAGAACAGAGAGTGCCTAGAATTGTAAAAGACAACATAGGGGCTACAGTGCAGCAAATTACGGCAGAAACCACCTATCAACATCTCATAGAGTCCATGCCAAAAAAATTGACGCAATATTAAACACAAAAGATGGCCCAACGAAGGACTGACGAGGTAGTCATAGTAAATTGGCCACTCAGTGTATCTCCGTAATGATTGGTCTAATTTTGAGTTATTTTAGGGATATAAAAACGCCATATGTTACCATAGTGAATATCGATTTTCGATAGTTATGGTTTTTCGATAGTACCTGTCGAAATATTGACCACTCCTCAATAGATTTATTTTTGATTTTATGTGCACCATTTTACTCTGACTCCTCATTTTCGAGATATAGCATAGTTCGGAAACTATTAGTTTCACAGATATTTGAATGCGATATTCGTAAAAAGCGATGAATTAGACATTAATTTCATGTATCTTATGTCCCGCACCTTAATAAAAGTGCAGACAGTCAGAAACATGGGATTCAAGCTGCGATATTGTTTTGTATACACCTTATATAAGACAAAGTGTATACGGCTGATTGTCAAATTCCCGCTTATTTCGCACAAACTATAAGTGTACAGAATGACAATGCAGGTTAAAACATAACTGTCTCTCATTAGCAAAATCACGTGTGCATCAGTGTTTTTTCATCGTTATACATGGCGAGTCAAAAGCCACTGGACAAAGCTGTATTTCGGAAATGCTGTGTACAATGAATGATGTGACTATGCTAACAGGGAAAGGATAGGTGCTCTATCTTTTGGAACAGTTTTGGAGTTTGGCCGCCATCTTGACATTCGCCATTTTGGGTTCAGGTTCATTTTCTTAAATGAGAAAGGGGGTTATGTAGCATATCAAATAACACCCGTTTTTTTCAGGAGTTCCTGCAATAGTTTTTCAGTTGTGTTTCACAAGTTATTAACAAAGATATTGACACTTTCCAAACAAAAAACAAACACACCGAAAACTGTATTGTCTCTGCTGCTGGAAAAAGAGCTCAAGGCGCTTTATCCATTCATTAGGTACGCGCACAAGAACGTCGGGGAAAAAGTTGTCACAGCCCTGTAGGATGCGTTGCTAAGGTGATTTCTGCTTTGAATTTTCACAGCATACACAAATTGTTTCAAGTGGCCCCATAGCTAAAAATCTAATCTAGTGTGAAGTCTGGGGAACGTGGTGTCCACGCCACAGGACCCCGTCGGCCAATCTAATGACCAGGTTCCTATCCAGTCATTGACGGACATTACGTCCGTAGTTTAGTGGTGTACCATCTTGGTAGAAAAAAAAAACTTGGGAAACTGCCATCTTCAGTCAACAGTAACGGGGAACGCTGTTCTATAACATTCGCAAATACTCATCAGCATTTAGGATGAAAATTGACGAAAACCGGTCCAATTAAACGAGTGCCCCATATCCTACACCTCACAATAACTATGACATCATCAACGTCTTTAGATGGATCTGTCCAATGAGGGCTGGTATCGCTCCAATATCTCATGTTCTGACGGTTCACCTCACCGTGGATATAAAATTTTGCACCACCAGTGAACTCAATATTATGTGCAAATGCAGAATCCATTTCGAATATCTTTGCTGCATCTGAACCTTGAATGGATGCCACTTGTTGGTACGCAGTATCCGTGCTATGGATGATTGGCTGAGTCCACACTCAGCTGCGTTGTGGACTCTTTGCAAATGCTGCCAACACCGTTGTTGAAGTTTCCTCATCGGTTGATGTTATTGGCTTGCCTGTACGAGCTCTATGATCAGCAGTCCCGCTATCTCTGAAATGTGATATCACATATGCGAACGGTAATGTGCGCGATTGCTTCGCTTTCGGGGTGCCTGGCGTTGAAATCAGCAGCAATGGTACAGTAGAGTTGTTCCCCGGACATCAGGATCAGCTCAATCCTCTTCTCCTTCAAAAGTGCCATCTCCAATTACATGTAATAGACAATTACAGACTGTACCATTGTCTGTGTTTTTGTTAATAACGTGTGAACTACAACAGATAACTGAAATCCAATTGCAGGAATGAACTCTTGAGAAAAAGTTGGTATTATTTGATATCCCAATGACCTCTTTCCCATTTAAGAAAATGAACAAGAATGAACCTTGACCCAAAATGGCGGATTCCAGATTGAGCCAAACTCCAAAACTGTCCCAAAAGATAAGAGCACCTATCCTATTTCCTGCTAGCATGGTCACATCGTTCATTTTACACGCCATTTCCAAAATACAACTATGTCCAGTGATTTTCGATTCACTCTGTACATCCTTCCTCACAAGCCTCTTGTGATGCTCATTGTTTTTATTAAAGATTATAAAGTATTGGCAATTAGAAGAAGGAAAATATAAATTAGGTAATAATGTTTTAGTGTTCCACATATTTTTTGTCCTGAAAGCAATAGTTTGTATATTGCTTCTCTATTGAAATAGTTCATTGGGTTTTTATAATTTTGTTAAAATCGCTCGATTTTCATAATATGGAACGAAATCCCTTGAGAAAGACCATTTCAACTGCTGTCGAACTCTAGTGATAAGAAAATAGCTGGCCCTTTTTTCACTCGATTGAAATCGCCATTAAAGTTTGAAAAATAAATACAATTAAAGAGTGTTGATGTTGTTGTTGTTGCTGCTGTTGCCCTGTTCCACCCTGGAGAAAGGAGTGATTTCCACGCGTCGTTCGACATCTTTCGAGTTCTAGGTAATTGGCGAGGAACCGTTTTCAGGTGGACTCGAATCTCAACTGAACAGATGGCTCCCAGGCGGGAGCAGAGGGACGGCTGGCACCAGCGCCATTCGCAAACCCCCTTGGGCCACATTTTTTCCTCCGATAGGCAGAGCTGGAATTCTCCGAAGATTTAAATGTGTTATCTCAACGTTTTCTTCGCGTTTTAAATTGCCAAGTAATTGTAATCTTCAAAAGGTTGTTTGCTTCGGAAAAGTCGATTGAACTTTTTTACTTCCGAAATCTTTCACCCATCCACCCCTCATTAATTTTGCTTAACTCGCACGTCTCTCTTTTCTATCTAACTATAGCATTTTTTAGTTTATTTCTTGAGATAACATGGCATTGTTTTTATTTTTAAGTATTTTTTTTGATTTCCTCAAATTTGCTTTCACTGTTTGTGCTTGGTATACTTTTTGTTCATCGACTTCAAAAAAAGTAATTGAAAATGCACGTCGTCCGAATCCTTCGTCAAATGAGACAATTTAGGTCGAAGGAACAAAGGGAGAAGAGTTCAAGACAAACTCGATTAAAAAAGAACCTTGATTCAATTCACCAAATTACATCCGAGGAATTAACAATTTACAAACTTAATTATCACTCAATAGCAAATGCCGAAGTTTTCCCTATCCCCATCTTATTCTTGTGGCAGAAACAAGGACGCAAATATTCTTCCTTTTTTAAAATAAATTATTATTAATTAAAATAATTTGCTATAGTTAACATAAAATGTGAATCGAAAGGAGAAAAAAGCTTGTAAATTACTGAAATTGCCTAAGTGAGTCAAATCATTAACGGAATTATGACAGACTCCTTTTAGTAGTGAAAATAATTAAATAAATAAAGTTTAGACTTAGCAAAGTTGAGATGTTGATAAGTTGTTATATTTACAAACGTTTTCGAGCTTTTAGCTCATCATAAGGAGTCTATCATAATTCCAATATTAAACAAACATTAAACTAAACCTAATAATAAATCATTAACGATTGTTCTTATTTACTTTTTGGAGGGTACTTGTAGTTTCCACTTTTAATGAATTTTTTATTTATTTCGATGTTTTCTCTACAAGTACAGAAAAACATTTATAACATTTAATAATATGAATTAACAATTTTCTAGTTCCAGTTTATACAGTGTAATTAAAAAGTCTGTTGCTGCCCTCCTACCTGACCACAAAAAAAACAAAAGACGGATGAATACTTTACTGAAAAATGGAACTGAAAGTTTTCTATATGGTATTACGTCCCACGGCCATCCATTCTACATAAACTGCTGGTAAAAAATATGCAACACATGTAGCATTCCTGGCAGAGGAGAAATGATTCAAATTGCAAGACAATATGTCCAGAAGAACGTTGTACAGGGTGCCTCAAATGTCACTCTTGAAGAAGAATGGTTCCGACCAGATTTGCATGAAATCGTCAGTTTTGCATCTGCATTGTGTATTAGAACAGTTGACTGTAGGTGTGGTGACAACAACTGCAATGCCTCGCACACGCCGTCGTGCTCCTGTGCAACAACTCACGGAGATTGACAGAGGTCGGATTGTGGGACGTCGAGAAGCTGGATGGTCTCATCGGCGTATCGCGGCGCAGATCTGTCGTAATGTTTTTGTGGTGGCTCGATGTTGCCAGCAGTGGTTTACGGAAGGACCGCACTCACGTAGATCTGGTTCTGGATGCCGACGCACTACTGACCCACGCCAAGACCGTCGAACCGTACGAGAAGCTTTGAGCAACCGTACGGCATCCACAGCAGAAGTAAGGGACAGATTGGTCCCAACTTTGCAAAGACGGACCATTTGCTAGCTACAGGACTACGGGGACGGATCCCTTTAGCCAGATTCCCACTTCTGCAAGAACACCGTAGTGCCGGTTGTAGTGGTGCCGCGAAAGAGCCGATCGGAGAACCGAATGAAGGTGTGTGGTCTATAGTGGTGAGAGCAGATTCTGCTTGTACACCAGAGATGGACGTGTACAGGGTGTTGCAGGTAACTACAGGGCAGTATAACGGGAAGCCTACCCGTTCTATTGCAGGGGCTGGCTCGATATCAAATGACAATTGGGTAATTTTATCAAAAACATGATGGTTTTGACGTTCAACCCCTCCCCGACTGTGGCAACTGCTGGCTGCTGCAGGCCACTTTCATCTCCCTCCATTCTGCCAATCGACAGAGCCGGCCCCTGCAATCGAACGGGTAGGCTTCCCGTTATATTGCCCTGTAGTTATCTAAAACACCCTGTACGTGTGCAGCGAAGAGCAGCAGAGCGCCATCTTCCAAAGTGCATCCGTCTACGGCACACAGTTCCAACCCCTGGCGTAATGGTGTGGGGTGCGATCAGTTATAACTCGCGATCATCCTTAGTGTTCGTGGATGGAAGAATGAACAGCATTCGGTACGTCCAGCAGATTATGGAACCTGTTCTTCTGCTCTTCTTGCAACAGGAGGATAACATGTTTTTCCAGCAGGATAAGGCCCGTCCGCATGTTTTTCCCCTTACAGCATGCGGCACGACTTCCCTGGCCAACATGATCTCCAGACTTGTCGTTAATAGGAGGTATGGCGATATGCGGCTTCCCTGTGTAACCCACTCCTCAGAGCAGATGGCTCATGCGCAGCGCATGCGCCGTGTGCAGTTAATGACGTGATTGTGGGCTGAATTTCAAAATGAAGGAGTAGCACATGCTGTTCTGCTATCACATTTGAAATATGTTTAATTGTCAGTGTGTAACTCATAGATATAATTCGCATACTAGAAAAAAGAAAAACTTAGTCATGTTTCCATGGATAAAACGTCAACTTTCATCCATTCCCTTCACCTTCTGAAAATAGAAAAAGAAAACTGTATTTGGATGTACTACGAAGAGATACACTCCCCACAGGAAGGAGAAAAAATTTCTATTGCGCATGGGTTGAAGCACTGCAAGGAAGCCGCATATCGCGATACCTCCTATTGAACCTGTGTGGGGCTTCATGGGAATTTATCGTCGCTGCACACCAGCTGCAAAAATTCCACAATTGCGCCAGCATGTTCAGGAGGCTTGGAACAACCTACCCCAAGACGACATCCAGCATCTTTATGACCGTATGCATTCAAGAGTCGAGACCTACATTATACGAGCTATTAATGTAGTCTATTGGGGCATGGGAGCCACCCTGTACAATGTTCTTCTGGACGTATTGTCTTGCAATTTGAATCATTTTTACTATGACAGCAATGCTTCATGTGTGCAAAATTTCAAATAAATCGGTACAATTCTTCTAGGTAGTGCATTTTATTTTTGCCAGCCATGTATTTTCTCAACAGCACCATCTTCCTATTGAACTGACCTGGCAATTCATTGTACAGTAAGATGGCTGAGTGTACAGTTAAAAAAATGACTGCCATGGTAATGTGCTATGGTGCTGCTAATCAGAATGCTCTTACTGCAGCTCAGCTTAATCAGGACAGACACCCAAGCAAGTAGAAATATTTCCGTTTAATCATTGACTGATCTGTTCATCCAATTAAGATGCGTTTTTTTTATTGTCTTCATAATTGAATGCGAAGCAAGTTTATAATTGAAAACTGGTCTCCATCTATTATGGTTTATGAAATAAATTTTGTATACGACCTAATTTGCATAATTAGGTCATCGGAAGATCACCAACAGATAACCCACACGCGACTTCCAATTTTTTGGCTTCAACAGATTTGGGGTGTCTCCATTTTTTACACAGATGGGAAGGCTGTAACAGAGTTTTTAGTCACCTTGTATACAGGGTGGGGCAAAAGGATGGTAATAAGAATGTATAACTCGAAAACTATTTGGTGTAGGTTAATGAAATTAAAAATATTAATACTAAATAAGGTAAGGGCTACTTGACAGTGACATTTTCAAGTCTATACAAGAAAGTGTTCATGAATTTTGGAAACTTATCTCCTAAACTATGTCAGATAGAGGCATAGTGTCAATTGCAATGTGTAGAGCTTCCTGTATACTTTAAATCGAATGCCAAAATCATTCCTTTATTGGTGGAAAATTAGAGAAAAAAATTCCTTGAAGTTGGTAAGGTATTTCACGTCATTTACAGAGGCCCATCGTTGTTGCGGACCAAACCACTAAATTGACAGGGAGAAGGAGGCATGAATTATAGCCAGGCTGTGGTTGAATCAATACGTTAGTATGCTGGAAAAAAATCACACCAAATTGACATTAATTTGACAGCAGAACACAATAATGCGCTCTATTACGAGACTTTTGCCTCACCCTGTATACTATTTGATTTGGTTCAACTTGGTACAGCTTGGTACAGTCATCAAAGGGAAATAATCCACACTTGAATTTTACTCTAAGTTTTACCGTTTCAATATTAATTTATTTTTAATAATTTAATATTACATTTAGAGTTAACATTATTAAGATTATTAAATTTAAATAATTATAAATAAAAAAAGCTATTAAAACAACACATTAGCATGAAATGTAATATTAATTATTAAACTCGTGTGGATTATTTCCATTGGTTGACTGTACATTTTCTCTAATTTTATGGTCAGCATATTGACCATTATGTAAAATAAATGTGCATATTACAATTATTGATTAGGTCTAATAAAAATAACGTTCTTGTGAGTTCCTCTGTTCTGCTGTCAGATTGGTGTCAATTTAGTGTGATTTTTTCCAGAATACTATGTATTGAATCAACCACAGCCTTGGATGTCATTCATGCCTTCTTCTCCCTGTCAATTTAGTGGTTTGGTCCGCACCAACGATGGGCTTCTCTGTAAATGACGTGAAGTACCTTACCAACTTCAAGCTATTTTTTCTTAAACCCCCCCCCCCCCCCCCCAATAAAGCAATGATTTTAACATTCGATTTAAAAAAATTGAAGGGTGCTCTACATCTTTGCAATTGACACTACCCTGTATCTGTCATAGTTTAGGAGATAAGTTTCCAAAATTCATGAACACTTTCTTGTATAAACTTGAAAATGTCACTACAAAGTAGCCCCTATCCTGCTTAGTAATTTCATTTTAATTTCATTAACCTACACCAAATAGTTTTCTAGTTATACGCTCTATTACCAGACGTTTGCCTCATGTTGTATTCTGATTATAAAAGTTCTAGACTTACTGTGTTGATACAAATGGGAAAAAGCAATAGCATAAAATGCCTAACTTCAAAGAATATTTGGCAAATTTCGACATAATTGGTCTCGGTTGTTTCCTACTTTTCGCTTGTATGTGTGATTGTGCTTCATATCATGAGATTATGTCCTCTTCATGACAACATCTGGATCTTCTTAAAAGAACCTATTGAACATCAATCATAGTTCATTATTACGCTGATATAATAGACTGCTATCTAGTAAATATGTTAATTATAAAATATTTTTTAATATTTTGTAGAATTTAATTTTTTTCGAAGGAAAAAATTATTACAAAGGTTAACACCCTTTTCAAAATCGGGAATCTTAAGGCTTCCTTTCTGTGATTAATTACTATATTTCTATTATCTGTGTGCAATTGAGATATTATACAACAATGCTATACCACAGAAGTTAATAAGCAACAACAGTGTTTATAATACAGTCCGTCCCAAAAGTTTATAGACATCAATACATTGCATGTATCAAAGGAACAAAAAGAAATACGACTGAGTTCAAATAGGTTTATTCTTAAACGCATAAAACTTGTATTTAACCACAACAGAAATGACAATAAACTTACATTCGTATTGTTATAGGAAATAAATGAAAAGAGCACTGTCCCAAAAATACATAGAATGCATGGGAATCTCTAATTTACAAGAAGACACTTGGTTCTCAAAAGCATATCGATTTTCCGTTGTTTCGTATGATATCATATACACGATTTTCCATAGAAAGAATCAAAGTTTATAACGTTTTAATGGATGTATTGATGGATGCGTTATCGTGCTGAAAAATCCAATTCTTTCCTCCAAAAATTTCACTGAACGGAATCAAATGACATTGTAGTGTCGCTATACACTTTCTGAGTTTTGTCGCCCATCTAAAAATGCTAAGGACGCTTGACCACTATATGAAAAGGCCGTCCATATCATCACCGATCCACCACCTTGTTGTCTGCTAAAAAATGTTCGGGCTCTTTCCTTAAATCATGCCAGTAGCTTGCATATCCATCAGGACTATCCAGATTCCATTTCTTTTCATCACTGAACAGCACACTCAGCCATTTATCACCACATGACATGTGCTGACGAGCCCACTGTGACCTCTTCTTTTGGTGAAGCTTTGTGAGTGACGGTTTACGTCTCATTTTCTTGTGAATATGGTAACCAGCTTCTTTAATACGTCTATGAACTGCATTCTTTGATATATGCAAATGTGAACTAACAGTGATGTTACGTATGGACATTTTCTGGGAGGAACCATTCTTAGTATCCGTGTATCATCACGAAAGCTTGTCACACGAGGTCTTCCTGAACGATGATTTGGTTGGTGTGGCTCTCTACGAGCTAGAACTCGGTAAATAATACTTTTAGAACGGTTTAACGCATTGGAAATGTCATAAACAGATTCACCCTGCGATTTTAAGCTGAATATTCAGGCAACCTCATCAGCTGTTAGCTGGGAAGCTCTAGGCATTTCGTTGATGAGTAAAATTTCGCTCTTGAGCCATTTCACAGCATATTTATACACCCCAAACCTTGCATCATGAATAAATGTTTACATATTGCATAAAATTATGTTGTTCTATAAACTTTTGGGACACAGCATTTTCAATGGTTTATCATGCACATTTTCAATGCTTTCGTGAAAAGTAAAATTTTTGTCATGTTTGCGTATTATCAACTTGCACATGCTTTCATTCAAAACCCAAAAATTTTCCATAACATCATTAATGTCATAGTGACGTAATCAGCAAAACAATGATGTCTATAAACTTTTGGGACGGACTGTAATATGCATACAAAATTGTCAGATTTGGGCACATGTGGCTCAGAATTGTACACTATCCCTTTCAAGAGCTTCCCTCTGCGCTTTTTAATGGCCTGTTTCAGCTTCAGCTTCAGCAACGCGTTGCAGTATACCGTTCAGCGTTAACTGCTTCACCCCGTTCCAGCCGGTCGATGAGTATAGAACCTTCTTCGTCGAAAAAGAACCTGAGCATCACTTTTCCGGCCTTCATGGCAGAGCGAGCTCTTTTAGAACTGTGAACCGGGCATTCCAGGCTCCGTTTGGAGGCACTTCGATAGATACCAACGGTGTTACAGTAATTGTACTAAAAGAATGTCCGGCACATACAGAGCAATGAATATTGACAACCCCGACTGCTTAAAAGTGGAACCAAGGGATCGAATATTCATTCTGAGGATTTCAGATGGCGGAGGCTGAGCTGGATCTAATGGAGACTGGAGCCTCATGACTAAAAGTCTCATCTTCATTTGGGCACACCTTATAACTCCCCCGTAGCTGCAAAATGTCTGCAAACTGTCGCTGGCGATATAAGAAGGCAGGCAATAAACTCTCGTATCGTGGATGTGAGTTTTTCTTCGTTGGCCAATAATTATGAAACAATCCAATATAACCGAAAATAAAATAAAATCATTCTTGTAAACATTCCAAGAAGGACTTTAGCTGTGAAGCAGAAATACATTTATTAATGCATTATGAGCAATTCACAAGTTTTACAATGCTACTCTGCCATCTTTTGACAATTTTTATAAACGCAAGATGGGTACGGTCAAGGCATACTCCCATATTTTCTATCTAGAGGGCTATGGTCAAGGCCTACTGCTAATATTTCTTATTGGTAATATGAAGAACGTCAATACTTAAGTTAGAAAAAAAAGAAATGTGTCGATGGAGTTGTTTTGTAATGGATGCAGTAAGTTCAAGGGTAAATTTTTTTTACTTCCCCTTTAACCTGGAATAGATTTTCAAGACAAATTTTTATCAGAAAGCAGTGGATTATTAAAATAAAGCGGGATGTAGAAAGAGATTTTGTTATTAACAATATCCATATATCTTACTCTGCAGAGCATCCACAATAAACATTAGATGGAGGAAGATGAAAAAAACTATACACACGAAATAATGACAGTGGCTCAGGAGCACATGAGATTTAACTGCAGGAGTCAAGCCTAGGTGTTCTTAAACCAGATCTTGAATTAATATTTTTTTTATTTATATAACGGTCTATTAAGTATTTGTAAGCTTTATGAGACGTTCCCCGTTTTATTTCCGTAAGCCAATAGATTTTAATTTTAGGTAACGAATATAAACATCAAATATATCCTGTTTTCATATTGAAAATATCTCGTGCAGACCCTCCATCGTGAAAACTCGACCGCTTGAGTAGAGTTAGCGAAGAGTCGTCCCCAACAGTGCATTACAAATTTTGACACGCATATTTCGCATGTCAAAATCGAAATCGCCAATTGAGCAATCGTGCTCACGTGAACAATACTTAAAAGAAAAACAGAAAGTAACAGTGTATTCATTCTTGAATCAATTGTTATAACTTGCCATTATTTTGGTATTCTTTACGGTCACTGTTTTAGCACGTGAATTCGACTTGAAGGGGTCCACGAAAAATCCTGAGAAGTTGATACAGCCGAGCTAAGACCTTGACGGCCCGTTTGAAAAAGTTAATCCGTTTTCAAGTTATCGTGCATACGGCGAACGGCCGGGCGGCCAGATAAACGTACAGAACAGACCAGGCGTGCATTCTTATAAGTAGCGTTTTGCTAAAGTTCCTAATAATAATCCGAAAACTCTTTGAAGATGGATAATTTGAAGTTAATCACAAACAATGGAAAATAACCTCATTAGAAAAATCTTGGAGGGGACAAATATAGGCACATGTCAAACTTTCATAAAAATTATAAAATTCTATTTACAGCACTGACAACGTAACAATCGCAATCAAGTATGCATCTATTTATAAGCCCACTATAGATTTGTTTTTGTTAGATGAAGAAAGTTGTTTTTCGACGAAGTGTACTTGCCAATTCTGTATAAAGTTTTGTTTACCTAATTATGGCTGTTAAATAGTAACTAACTTCGATGTTGTGCAGGTTTTCATCTCTATGCTTTAATGTGGGATAGAAAACCATCGACGGATGGAATAAGCCATTGATGCTTGAGGGAGGAATTGATTTAGTAGCGCGTGTAGTCAGTAAATTATCATGTTTTCATTCTCAATATGTGACGTCGAACTTTCGTTTCCAAGAGCCCCTTCTTAAATCTAACATATTAATTTCGCATACCACTTGATTATTTGGTTTTACAAGTTCTTATTTTCTAACAAGATCTCTATCACTTTACATATGAAGAATTTTTCTTTATTCATTTTTGAGATTCCAAAAGACTGATTTTGGAGTTATACTGTAACCTATAAAAAAATATAACTATGGCAACTTTTGGAAATGAAGACAGCAATCGATGTATGCATTACCTAGAGAGCATCTTGTTTAGAAATTTCCTTTTGTTATTTGTATTTAAATGGTTGGGAAAATATTCCATGAAATTTTCTCGGAGATGCAGAGAAAAGGTTTTAGGAAGTCAAATTGCTTTCCAAGCACAAATGAACAAAGTATTGAGGACAATTTATCTTTCATATGGCGCCTGCTCGTAAACAAACACTTCCACTCATTTTAGAAAACAATGAAAATTAATAAAAAAATTATTATTTTCCAGAATGCAATCTTCCTTTTCTCCGAAAACATTCATCCTTTAGAAATAATCTTTTGCCAAATATGATCCTTGCTTCATCTAATTATGAAGACAGATAATCAGATGTCTTCTTAAGGCGCATTCACATATACACGAGAAAGATCTGTTTACGCGAGAAAAAGTCTCGCTGCCGCCGCGAGAAAAGTTCTGGCGCTTTTTCTCACTCCTGGCGCGCTGCTGCGAGAGACGCTCAATTCGGCGAGAACCGCATGCTCTGTGCACATAACTCATTTCTTTTCTAGCTCAATGGCGCGAGAGATTACTCGACGAAGAAAAAGGAAGCTACTGTTGCACTTGAAAATGCTTCTGATGCTGAAAAAGCTTCAAAGGAAGCCCGTCAAACGAAGCCAGTTTTTTAAGTTTAAATTTTGCGCCAAAATGTCGAAAGAAATCTTAAATGAATAAAAAAATTTGTCCTCCCATAACGTATTTTTATATTAAATGCGTAAGAAATGATAACCGTGTATACAGGTTAAATAATTAAATAATATTGGTTATTAATTAATTCGGACAATAATATTAATAATTTGTACTTAGATTTGTTCAATGTTTGTGATTATTATTATTATTATTATTATTATTATTATTATTATTATTATGGAAAAACACAAAAAACAATCTCAATGTAACGTAAGCTCTGGATATGAAAAGAGTTTCCTTTATATATCAAATGTTATAACTTTATTTTAAAAATTGTATATATATGTAAACCCGGACTTACAAGCCCAGAAAAGGCTTCCGATTTTGGGGTTCGAATTTGGCCTTTTGAAAATTATTATATGAAAGAAATGAATATTTTATCTTTTTGAAGTTAATAATGGTATTGTAGAAGAAAATTTTCTGATATAAATATGATTCTTGTAAATTTTGTTAAAAATATCTTGATTCGAATTGAAATAAATTGAAATAAAAAAAAAAATTGAAAAACAAAAAAAAAATAAAAACCAATGCTTATGTTTGTATGTTTGCTCAAGAGATGGCGGTAGCACTGTTTTTTAAAAAAGTTTTTTCATGCAGTGATTTCAACTTCGAGCCATCGTATCTCAACGAGGTCGCGATCTCTGTGGTCTTTATGAGCCCTATTCCAAATAATTTCCCGTTCACGGACGGCAGAAATCAAATTTTCTCTTAACGTAGTCTCCTTTTGCTTTTTTAATTGCCTTTTCCTATTTCTTTGAAAGACGGGAGAATCGTTCATGGCGTCCATGTTATTTTTAGCTGTTGCCTTGCTGCAACAGGCAGCCAATCAGAAGAGCAGAGTGCTCTGATCGGATTGGCTGGGATCTGGGCACTTTCTCGCTCTTGCGCGCCAGAGCTAGACTTTTCTGTTTCAAACAGAAAACTCTGGCAACACCTTTTCTGGCGCCAGTTGCGTCCACTCGCGCGAGAAATGACCCTGGCGTATATGTGAATGGCCTTGCGAGAACCGATCTGGCGTGAATTTTCTGGCGTGGCTGAATTTTTCTGGCGTGAACAGGTATTTCTCGCGTATATGTGAATGCGCCTTTACATAATTTACACCAAATTAAGAGGACAGAAAAATACATGTAATATTTATTGAACTCCTAGACATTTTCATACAGTGCAACATCTTGATACAGTATATGGAATTAGAACTAAATCGGTAATTATATAATTAAAGAAAATTTTTTGGCTCTCTCTGGGTGTGGTAACAATGAACTAACTCTTCCAGCAATGCATTAGGACACGTTCTTCATTATCTATAGAAGATCACCGTAGCAAGTCGTGACCACCGAGAGAGAAGGCCTCCGCAATGAAACTGAATACATTGTTGCATCACATAGATAGTGCATTGTTATTCGTATTTCTACCAATAATAAGACCTGAATTTGCACTATCTATGATGATGTAACAATGTATTCAGTTTCATTGCGGAGGTCTTCTCTCTCGGTGGTCACGAGCAAGTACGATCAAAAATACAATGGTCCGAAAGCTTCATTGTAACTTCAATGTTAAAAAGTGGTTAATGACAAAACAGCTCGATGGCGACGCATGGTAGCAATGAGACCAGTTGAAGAAATTTTCCGTGATTCACGGCCGTGCACTGAACTCTTCAAATAAGGACCTCACTTCCTTTAATATTAGGTAAAAATCCGGTCTAGTTCGTGGTGCATCACCGTAAATCACTGCAAATTTCCTATAATGTGCTGTCAATAAAGCACTCTATAAATAAAGTATGGACAATTCATTGTTGCAGGCAGCCATTTTGATTCCTATTTCATATGATGCTTGGTCTTGTTTTGCAGCAAATTCAACTTCAGAGGCACATTCCTCTCTAACTTTTGTCAAAAAGGAAGTGTTCAATCTGCAAGTTTGAATTTATTGCAAAACAAGAAACAATCATCATAAAATATAGGAATGAAAAAGGAATCAAAATGGCTGCCTGTAACAATGATTGTCCATACTTTCTTTATAAAGTGGTTTAGCTGTCAATAAAGCACTGTATATAGGAGAGTATGGACATGCTTTTCCTCGCCGCTTTGAAATCTGATTGGCTCTTGATGCCACACGTGGCTTCCGCCTCCATTTTGATGCCCTGGCTAACAAACGTAACATAGAGCATAGATGAGCTCTTATATACAGTGTTCTAGCTGTCAATGCTGCCGTGTGCCGCCACCGAGCTTTTTTGTCATTAACCACTTTTTAACATTGGAGCTTTCGGGCCATTGTATTCTACAGTGTGATAGTAGTAAATAGTAGATCAATAGTCTATGGACTCGTAACTTCCACAATGCTATGAATCTTTAACAATGGTTAACAATCAGTGAGTGATTATCAACGATACAATCGACAATCGAACAGTATACCAGCCGTGGTCCAGTGGGTAGCACCTCATCCTGTCGTTCAGAGGCTTGAGTGGCGGTCTGAGTACAAATCTCTGTGATTATCAACAAGAGAGACGAAGAATATGTAAGATACAGGAACCAACCAAATAAAATACAAATATAAAGCATAATACAAAGCTAAAACCAACAACGAATTACAAAATATTTCTAACCATAGTAAACAAATAAAATAGCACAACCAATCAGAACATCCTTCATAGCAAGAGCAATAAAAACTAGAAAACACCTAAACTAAAAAAAGCCACTCCACTTAAAAGTAGTGCCCTGCGATCCCTTAAAGATCGAGGATCGATCTTTGGGATCGATCTTTTCAAATGATCGTTGGTTCCAGCCTAACAATCGGTCTTAGATCGATCATTAAATAAAAAAAATTTGTGCTTTTAAATTCAAGTAGAAAAACGAAGTTTTATTCAAATACAACACAAAAGATATAATTTTGTCAACTTGTTACAATTTTGTCAATTCATCGATAGTTAAACAGCTTAGAATCAAACACTGATTTAAATATTTCGGTTTAATGCTAGCCCTTTTTTTGTCAAAATATTACCTGCTTTTGAGAAGAGTCTCTCACTAGGAACTGAAGTAGCTGGAATCAATAAGAATTGAATACCGTGACAGACATTTCCCTTTCAATGCAATACTGCTTTGGAATGAACTTCCTTTGGTGATTAGACGCTTTCCCCTTGATTGTACAGCTCATGTTTGCAGATTGTCTTGTCGTCATTTTAAAAGTCAACTCTACATCTATTTTATTGACAAGGTCGTTTAGACTTCTTGGTTTTAAGTGCTAATTTTTTTATTTACCCACTTTGGGTGCTATTCAATAATAATAATAATAATAATAATAATAATAATAATAATAATAATAATTGCAATTTCATACAGATTAAAATTGTGTCTGTGCATACATTTCCATATGTCTAAGGGATCAGCATTAAGTGGTTCTAATTTGTTTTCTAAATATAATTTTAAGTTTCCATTTAATCCTAAAGAAAGTGAAGAAAGATTTGAACTGGGATCCACATGATTGTCGACTTTTCTGTGAATCCATACGCTATCGGCACATATCTCATCATTATTTACACAACTACTACTTTCAAATTCTGAGGAAGGCAAGTTATTCAACATTGAATTAACGTGAGATATAGCGGCAGCACAACAACTACGGCTTCTGAAATCATGCTTCTTAAAACGTGGATCAAGCAATGTTGATACACTATAAAGTAAATTGCTTTCTACATTCTTGAACCTAGCTTGTGTATGCTTCAGGGCACTTAACCTTAACTGCTTGCCTACCTCAGTTGAGGGACTCAGACAACTCATTAGTGATTTTAAACAGAGATCGAAAAACAAGTAATGAATCCTCTAAACATTTTAATTCCATTGTTGTTAACATGTCAGGACCATTATCTACATTTTGAAGTGCTAGTGTGATACATTCTTTCAAAGACAGAGATCTTTCTGTCATTAGATACGTTGAGTTCCAGCGTGTGATTACTTCCTGGATTAACTTTAATGGATGGGACCCAGAATTTCTTTTTTTCTGTTCTTCTAAAAGTGCATTGGCAGCTGAATTGCTTCTGTGAAAAAAAGCTACGATATCTTTAACTTTCTTTAAGAAACATCAGTCATTACAGTCTTTAGCTAATAAGTTCAGTGAATGTGCAAAACATCCTAACTGCTTTCCTGGTCCCAAAAATAATTCAACTGACTTTTTTGCATTAGCTGCATTATCAGTAACACAACAAATGATTTTTGCTTTTTCAATACCCCAAAAACTTATTGTCTCTTACCAGGACTTAATTAATTAATTACAATTTACAATACATATTATATTAAAACTAGTTACTAGCGACCGAGAAGACCGGGAAAAAGTCTAGTAAGTTAGGAAATAAATGAAGTTGTAGGAAGTAACAAAACACTAACCAGAATGGAGAAGAATAATAACCTTGATAACGACGAGCCTCGAGTCCAAATGATTACCCAACTATAAGAAGGTTTCAGAAGATCTAAATGAGACACTCGACAATCGATCAGTGTAGTGAAAAAAGTAGTACGAGTGGTCCAGGAGCCTTTAGCTCACTTTATACGCTCGCCCAAAAAGTAAACCAAATGAGGTACACAGAAGTAGGAAAGAAGCCTGATGAACCTCTTTAAGTCATCCAGAAAAGAGTCCCTTCATGGTAGGGACGAGAATCGGATTGTGGATTGACGAATAGCGAGTCCGAAAAACTAGGATCAAGGCGGGGAATTCGGCCTTGTTAATGTTCTCGAAATTGACATCCAAGATATGACGGGGTCTTCGAAACCTGAGGGAACCCCTGATAGTGAGTGAGTGGTCCAGGATACCAGCAACCAGGGTATTTTCATGATGTTCCATCTTGGGCAGCATCTTCCTGAGAAGTGTTTGAACATAAGAACCAAAGTGGGTCATCCCCAGATCTTCATAGATAGAGAGATTGTTGGCAACTCTTCTGTCTATTTGAGCAATGTACCGGAGGGTAACATTTTGGAAGGTCTGAAGATCTTTCCATCTCGATTTGCAAATGGAAGCCCAAGCAGGCATACCATGAAGTAAAATGGCACGAATCACTACCTTGTATAACAAGAGTTTGCTGTCCACTCTCAGAGCGCTGTTTCGCCCCAGTAGCGCGATGAGACTAAACTTCGCTTTCTTAGCCTTGTTAAGCGAATATTGGACATGGTCGTTCCATTTGAGCTTGGAATCAATCACAACTCCGAGGTACTTATAATTTTTAACCCACTCAAGCTTCCTCCATGTAGGATGAGGGGCCTTGGAGGGTTTTTGCGTTTGCGTGTGATGAACATGGCTTTACACTTGTTAACATTCAGCTGTAAGCTCCACTTAGAGAACCAGCTCTCACACTGGTGTAAAGCTTTTTGCAGACGGCTGATGACGTGGACTGGATTACGTGCCCAGGTCATGATGGACCCGTCGTCAGCAAACAAGTAAAGATTGCACTTTGTAAACTTAGGAAAGTCGTGGATAAAGAAATTGAACAAGGCAGGCCCCAGAAGGGTCAGACAAGGAGTCACCAACCTTAACACGGAAGGTCCTGTTTGTCAGAAAGGAGCGAACCAAGGCAATCAGGTCATCAGGGAAGCCACAAGTAATCATTTTATAAATGAGTCCATCATGCCAGACTGGATCAAAGGCCTTTTGAACGTCAAGAAAGATGATACCACCAAACATAGAAAGATTGAGAGGACCGTTCAAATCAGCAACAAGAGCCTCCATACCTAGAGCTGACAGGAGTGAGCTGTGCGGAAGCCGAATTGCTCTTCACGAATAAGGTTGTTTGCCTCGCAGAAGTCGTTGAACCTCTTGAGAATAGTTCGCTCAAAGACCTTGAAGAGCACTGGCAGTAAGCTAATGGGCCTGTAGCTGATGGGAAGAGCAGGATCAAGTCCCGGCTTGGGAATAGTGAGGATGATTGAGTCCTTTCAGGCGCTAGGGAAGTGACCATTTAGTCAGCAGTAATTCATGATCCTGGTGATATTGCAAACGACATTAAGAGGCAAATTCTTCAGAGCACTGTTGGTGATGGTGTCGATGCCGGCTGCTTTTTTGTTTTTCAGGTGCTTAATGGTGTTCAAAATCTCAGAGGTGCCAATGATATTAGGATGAGTAAGACCGCGTTAAGAGAAGCCAAACTTGTCACATACTTCTTTGACTTCACCAGTAATATTAACCAGGCAGTCTTCCTTGGGCGTATTGAATTGACTTTTCAATGAGTCAGCGATGAGTTGAGCCTTGTCTTGGTCACTGCTAACAAAATCGCCGCTTTCTGTAAGTAGAGGAGGTAGTTCAATGGCCCTGTTGCTTTTAAGGGCCCTGACAGTATTCCAAATAGACTCTTGATCTTGTCATTTCACCTTTGATTCCGTAAGTCCTGGATCTGCTCGCTGACCTTCCGCGATTTGTATTTTGTCTTGAAATGCGGGAGCCTGGTACGTTGCCACAGTCTTCTTAAGTATTTTTTACTGAATAGTCTGCCTGATGCGGGGGGGGGGGGGG
>JAHWFO010017185.1:6843900-6893518 GCA_023313115.1 Rhysida immarginata
ATTGGTTTCTGGCTTTCCTAGTTTTCATTAATAATTTAACATCTGAGCTATGACGTATGATAAAACTTTCATGGATCCATCTTGAGGTATTCTTTAAAAAAATGTTGAGTAAAATGCCAAGAAACAAAAAGTTATCCATCAGTACTTAATGTTCAGTTTCATTTTTAATAAATTTGAGTTTTAAATTTTGTACAGAATATTTGTAAAATTTTAAAAATTATACATTATATTTGTAAAACTGACCGACCAGATAAGATCAGTTACAAGTGAACAGTTACTAACTTGGGGAACTCACGTGAGAAAAAAGTTCATCATTGTAATTTTTAGTTTCAAAATTAAGCATTTAAGTAATTCTTTGTCTATTATGATATAAGAATACTTGCTTAAGATAAAAATTAAACGCATACCATCAGAATCTCTATATACAATGCAATAAAATGAAAAGAATTCGGAGTCATCTCCGTTTTATAGAAAAAATACATAGAAAACTTCAGCAGAGAATGATAACTCCCTAATTTTTAAGTAATTTCGCAAACCTAAACTCTGCAGTTATGTTCCTTCAAGATCACACTTTCACACGTATAAAATTTTTAAGTTTATTGAGTTGGTAACAGAAAGTTGATTATCAAAACCGTATCTTTGGTAATTCCATAGAAAGTTGTAATCTTCTCATAATAATTCCAGATTTGGCCTACTGAAACTTCAGTTAGGTTAAGTATTGCTGGGAACTCCTAAACACTGTCGCTGATTTGCAAAGGTAAAAAAAGTTAAATACTTTGAATAGAAATATTAAACCAAATATAAAGATACTGGCATAACGAATTGACAGTTTGAATGAGTAACTATTACTATAAATGCGATGTAGACCCATGTTTATTCTTTCTAACAGTTTAATAATTTATTTTCATAACTACATTAGTAATGAAATACTTTGGTTGATGAAAATTAGCATTGTGTAAATAAGTTTTCTTCCTTCCAAATCGGAAATATTCCTATACATTCTTATCGAGGAGCTCCATGACCACCACCTCACTTTTTCCTTGACGGATCGAAGAACGCGAGCGACCAAATGCGAAAATAAAAACGTCAGTAATAAATGTTTGCCGCCAGATGCAGACAATGATTAAACCTAAAGCCAAAAGTAAAAAAAAAAATGATTACAGCGCTTCAGTGATTTTTTACAGAAATTGGAGAATCAATCAAGGAGCTCAGTAAATTATTAGCGCGTACACAAATTAATTAGTGAACTCAAGCGATAAATGACCACTGTATTCGTTAACTTAATATCAATCCATGTTATTTAATAATTACAAAAGAAATATCTTACTCGAATGAGGCAATCGCTTATCAGGCACTTGTAATGAATTCCTTAGTTGCAATCACGTATTGTTCGCCTTCCGTCTGTAGGATGAATGGCAGACCTGCAGCGATCATCTCATGCTTTCTCTCGTCGCTAAGTTACAACTCTTTTTGTGCAGAAAACTTTCGATCGAATGCTTCCGTCTGACGTCGAAGACGTGTAAATTTCCCTAAACGATAGCCAATGCAGCCTACCCTGAAATAGAAAGTTGTAACGAACTCTGGCCATTTACTTGTGGCAGAAATGAAATAAATGTAACCCAGAAATAGAAATGTAATATAAATTTGCTCTAGAAAATTACGCCTGTCACTTCATAATACGAGTAAATTGTTGTTATATTAGAGGGAGCGCCTTTAATAATCCACGAAGTTGCTTTATCAAATCTTCACTGTATGCAGTCGATCTAATTTTCAATATCCAATGTAACTGTTGGAAAAAATGAATTTTTATATAAAAAAGACGACGATATAAAGCTAAAATAAGGATCCTTTTTGCAACTCTAACACTTGCTGCTCAACGTACAGCCCCGGAAAGTGTTACGCACGTTTATTTCCTATAGTAATTATTCATAGTTTATTGGAAAATTTCAGAATAATAGAGATAAATGGCTCCTATTGTATTCACTTATGCAAACTCATTTGTTACCAACTTGATTCTAGCTGATAAAAATATCAATTTATACCCATGATAAAAAATAAAGCCAAACCCTTTGTAGTCGCAATATCAAACATGAGAACAAAGAGGAGAAAATTATTGATTTCAAAATTAACAAATCTTAATTCCTACTTTCAGAATTAACTGGCGTGATAGTCCTATTGGGCATTCCTGAAAGAGAACATTTGTATTTTTTTCGTTTTACAGATATTCAGGAATGACCAACATGTCTATCACGCCAATTCATTATGAAATCATAAAGGCATTATGTTATTTTGTTGTGTATATTTTTTTAAGTATTTCTGCTTTCAAAAATATGGGGATTTTTCTCATACAAAAGTTACTCAAACTAACTGAGCAGAATATTTTGAGACTATTAATTGATTGGCAATAAGCAGTCGAACCCATTATAATGAACTCGGTTGTAACGAAAAATTAGTTATAACGAAGATAATTGAAATTCCCAACAACAGGTTCATTGAAACTGAACAAGTTTTTTTGCGGTTATAACGAAATCTTATACTGTATAATAAATATATGTATATAAAGAATCACTTTTTGGACTTTTAAAAAATTTTCGTTTGAAATTTTGGAGCATATAGGACAATTTTGATGCTGCTGTCTTAGAAAACACATGTGTATGTTTCTATGTGTATTAGAAATAGAAAATGTATTAATGTCAAATTTTTGATAAAAGAAAGCATACAAAGATTTCAAATTCCTTTAAACCCAATGTTAACTCTGTGCTGGTTTTTGATTATAAAAAGCATTGACCTTCCAAGTACTTTTATATTAAGCACAAAATTAAATGTTTTTTCTTTGTCGGGTATAAAGAAATCCACTTTAAATAAAAATAAATTCGCTATACCCTCTATACGTTTATAACGAATTACTCTTATAAGGAACAAAATTGCGGACATTTAAAAAGTCGTTATAAGTGGGACATTTTTCTTGATTTGCAACAATTTAAGTTAATAGTAAAAATAAACTAGCTTCAGAATCTGATTACTATTTATCTGTGATGAGTAAAATTCCAGAAAGAAATTAATTATTAATTCGTTAATAAAATTTAATTATTTTTTTTAAAATTGAAACTTGTTATCCGTAGGGAAAGTAAGAAACTCATTAAAAGAGCATTAAATGACGAATATTGCTTGTCTTACATTCTTTATAATTAATTCATGTTTTCTTTTGTGTACACTGAAACAGCGTCACGTTTCATAACATTGGTCAAACATACTTGGTAAGTTGTTTTTTTCTCCCTTGTTTTTTTTTTTTGAAATCTTAAACGTAAACAGTTTCCCTTAATAGGAGTATTAACCTCGATACAGTCCTGTCACGACGTTTTGAAATAACCATCTCATTGAACGCTAGGACCGGAAGAATGAAACGGAAGGCGATAAAAACCAAACTAAAAGATTCTTTACAACCACCAACTAGTCAGCAAACCAATAAAATGGATTGGAAAACAACGGAAGGAGTAGGGCTGAAAGAGTAGGAGTAGGAAAAAGCAATTTATTCCAGATATATTATTATTATTATTTACTTAAGTTCTGTATGGAGGGAGTAGTAGGTACGAAGGTAACGAGAGGTGGGTTCTTTATATATCTTGGAAAACACAAACAACTAAAACTAAACAAACGAATAAAGCTTATATTGATTTTATTTAATTTTCTAACGAGTAAACAATCCTATTTTAGTGTTTTTCTAATTTAAAAAATATTCTTTAACGATCTATTGTCAAGGAAAAAAATTATTCTTGAATTACTGCATAAAAATCACATGGTTTAGATTTCAGAAGAATAAAAAATTACTTCGAAAATGAAGTTCGTTAACTCTGTTCAGATGGCATAATTTTAATAATTTTAAAATCAAAATTCTTATAAAATCCATTGATAGGTCTGAAAAGATAAAGAGCAGAAGACATGGACTGAATAAGCAATACGGAAACACTTTATTTGAGGCTTATGAGTTTCGAAAATCTTATCCACAGAGCCAAAAAGAAGTATACCCGAAACCCTTATACTTTTTAGTATATTAGCAAATCGTTTTATGGCTTGTTTGTCTTGCAAATATCAAACGGAGACTATGCAATGCCAAAAAAAAAATGCTTCAAATGAGACAAAACTTGGAATAAAGATAGAGAAAACAATTTTTTATCTCAAACAATTTTACATGTCCAGCGGCTAAATTATACAGAGAATTAGTAAATTAGTAAGTAGCATGTTGAGCGTTTACGCAATGTAGCATTGAAAGAATGAGTATTTGAATCCTGTCCTGGAGTAGTGAAATCCAAAGTTTGAGGTCTTTCGGAGCATAAGTCCAACGTCCAAACTTACCATACAGATAATCAGACGGAGAAACGTCAGATTGTGAAGGCCATAAGTCCAACTCGGAAACTTGCACAGCATGTGTGATAAAGTTCGCTATGCGTGGCTGTGCATTCTCTTGTCGAAAAATGACATTTTGTATGCTCGAATATAGGGTATTGCAAAGTCCTGTGCATCTCACTAGCATATCGCTGTCTCCAAAGTGCTAGATTATGCTTAGGCGATCAGCTGACAGCAATCTAAATCGACTCATTGTTGACGAGATAAATTAGGTGGCACTCAAAAATGGTGTTCGGGAAAAATCAGATTTTTTATGTAAAAAATAGATATAATTTTATTTATAATTAATTTTTCTATTTTTTTCTATTCTTTAAGTTTTTTTTACTGTTTTGCAGACAGTGATTGTTGAGTATATATTGTTTTAATAAATGTTAATTAAAAAATCTCCACGTGATTATCACTGTCTGCAGCTAGTTGTCCCTCGTGAATAATTTTCGTGATCACGAGGATGAGTGTCCCACTATTGTTGATGTTCTTTCCGTGGTTACTGTTTTTTTTATTTCAGACAGACCACTTCTAGCTTGACCAGTCGTCCCTCCTTCTGGTCCTGCACGTCCTTCCTAGCCTGCAGCATGGCGTTCAACTTCCATTTATCATTTTCATTCCAATGCTCTGCAAATTGCTCCTCCCCTGCCGTTCGATGTTTAGTTTCTTATTGAATTTTTTCACTTTCTCGCGGCAGCCATGATTCTTTATCGAGCAGCATTGTTTTGCGGGTTACCCCATAAGGTAATAATGAAATTTCTTTAATGCTATTTCAACAATAACGCGCATAAGGGACGCCATGCTGCACATTTCAATTTTTTTATTTCCCATTAATAATTGATTATCATTTCGCATTCTTTCTTTAGACATTTAATGGGAATTTGAAATTTCTTTTCCTTATTCTTTATAAGGAATTGGTCTGTCTCAATTCTTTTTTATATTTAAAGTTAATTCGCTCAATGTAGCGATTAATATTTCTCGTTACAGTGTTTTTGCTGTATTTAACGTACATTCAAGTATTTCTTTATTTTATTCCGAAAAATATTTTTTCTTTTGTAATTGAGATCGCAATGCCTATTCCTCAATTAAATCATATTGTATAGAACATTCTTTTGTATAGAATATTTTGATATTTTACAAATAAATATTGCATTTTTTAAACTAAAATAAAAGTCTTTTAACGAGCCACGTTCATTTTAAGTTTCGGGGTTTCCTTTAAAGTATCACCCCTTAAATATTATATTTTGCTTCCCCCTCTGAACAAATGGAGAAGGATCAACCCGATTGCCTCCAGACGTGGTGATCAACCTTCTTGAAATAGAAGGGAGATTTGTCGATGGACATTACAGTATGACATTCCTCACACCAAGTAATTTTAATGCGAACCACTTTAATGATATATTACGTTGGTTCGATGTTAAGGGCGGTGCTCGCAAAGATAAAAAGCTTGCTCTCTCATTCATCGACGAACTGTCATAAACGGCGTCTTCAAGCTATACGTATTTTCTCTGGAAAAAATCCAAATAAATTCTTTTTGCGTCATTAACAAAAACCGAAGATCTCTAATAAAATATACGTATATCAAATCGAAAATTTTCGATTTAACCTAATAAAAAGTATTAAGAACAATGGCTCGGAATATTGATAATTAGCTGTTTGATTCTTCTCTTCCTACTCTTTGAGAAATCACTGGAACGTAACGTCAGTTCCTGTCGGAAATCTCGTCCCCGAAAGAATATTTGTGATTCTAGTCTCGAATGAATATACATATTCCCTAACTTGTATTCCGAGAAGAATGTTATCAAATTTTTTTTTGGTTTGTTCTCTACACAAATCGATAAAAACTTCGACACTGTAATTCATTTGTTAACCGATGTTAAAAATTCTTTTTGTATCTGATACTTACATTTGTACTCTTATGTAATGCACTATTCACTTTTCGACAGTTCCCATCCCTTTCCACGCATGACTAGTCGGGTGAAACGTTTGGGATGAAGTCGGATTTTTTTCCAGAAAAAAAAATATAATGCTAGAATTGTTCGATTTCTGACCAACAGATGGCGTTGTCAGGTTACAGACATTAGTTTATACACGATTTCAGATTGTAAAACGCCGGATTAACTATCGGTGAGAGGGAACTACCACTATCTGCTTCCGAAATAGCGTTTGCAGTAGGTGCTGATCTTTTAAACCGTCTGAAGATTTGCATAAACTGATGTTTGTAACCTGACAACGCCATCTGTTGGTCAAAACCCGTACAATGCTATATTTTTTTGGAAAAAAATACTTCATTTCAATCGTTTGCGGAATCGTTCATATTTTTTCTGCATTCGTGTGCGGAATTTCCTGACTTTTGGATCACCCAATGCATCGGATATTTAAGGAGACAATGCAGATAGTAGAAGAAAAATCGTATACACCAAAGAAGGTATTTTATTCGTACAAAATTAGATACACATATGTAAGAAGGTTTGGAGAACAGGTTTATTCTATTCAACCTCCATTAGACGCAATGACGGCTTCAATGCGAGACGGGAAGCTCTGACATGCCCGAATTAAATGATCCTTCTGGATGTCGGCCATTACCCGGCCTTGACAGAACCATTGGTATTGTGGGAATGTTGATTAGCTTCCCGTTCAACAGCGCCCCTCATATAATAGTCCAGGGGATTGAGATCTGGCGAATTAGGTGACCACAAATTCGGTGTGATGTGATCATGCAGATGGGTTACCATCTATTTTTGTGTTACAGCTTTATGTGCAGGTGCAGAGTACTTGAAAGACATACGGCCTGTCATTGCGAACGCTGTCTTTCCAAGGGTTCACAGCTGTTGGCAGAATGCAATGTAGCCAGCAGCCTTCACTTGAAGACCCTGTGGAAAGAATTGGAATGGCATGACGTGTCCTTCGCTACTCACCACCCTTAAAACCATCACAGTTGCGGGAAACTTGGTGTTCTTAACGTGTAGAACATCCGAGGGATCCGCACATAACCATCTGTCATTTTGCTGGTTACATTTTGGTCCTGGTCGAAATTTTTTTCATCAAAAAAAACAAAAAAAAAACAAACAAAACAGATCATGCCAGTTTCCTCCGGATGATTGGCCTTGTTTAATAACCACTTTGCTCGAAGCAGTCGTTGTTCTTGTGTTTTCGCCGACACGAGCAGCCCTTTTCTCAGAACATACGACTTATAATGAAGGTCCTCTTATACCAAAGTGCGGACTGTGCCCTCGGAGTCCTGGAGAGCTCGGGCGATGGTGCTGATGGACATTTCTGGGTTCGCGTCGATAATAATTTTGCACCTGTTGTACAAATTGTGGTGTTTCATAGTTCGAAAGTTTTACGTGATTTTTGCGCTTAACTACATGTGACACCTCCTCTTCGCCTCTTCTAACTTCTTCCGCACTGTGTTCACAAATGAACTGGAGACTTTCAAAAATGTTGCAATTTCAACATCGCTGTGCTGTGCATGTAGCGCAAAGATCACAGCGTGTTTTTTCATTTCTTGCGTTAGCTGATAGTTCGCCATTGATTCTCTGTAAAGAAGTAAAACTGCGTTTCTGGGATGATGAAGAAGCGAAAACGGCAGACTTCTTTGAATTGAGCATGCAAAAGCTCATTGAGCGCTATAACAAGTGTTTAAATAAACTTGGAAACTATGTGCAAAAATAGTTAAAGGTATATAGAATTTGGTAAAGAAAAAAATTTGTAAATATATATAGTAGTTTGGTTTTTATTAAAAAACGAAACTTACTTTCTGAATACGCCTCGTATATAGGTGCAGAATTAAAGCAGATACTCTAAACCATTAAAGATGAGTTGTGCTTTAATTTTACATTGTTGTAAAATTTATAATTTTTTTGAATTTTGGTAATGCTTGTAGATATTCTGTGTAAATTCTAATGGTACAAAAGCTACTCCAATAGTTCAGTGCCAGAATATGCTTTCGCGGTGTTTGAAGTAATGGGTTCGAGTTCGTTTGTGGCTGCGAAAGTTTTTGTTTGTCTTTCGTCGAAACTGAAAAGGGTTATAAAAATTAGACCGTAATAGAAAGTAAACACGCAAGAGATCATAAAAGACTTTGCGGATGACGTGCCCTTATAAATAAAGTAGAGATGAAATTAGTAAACTTTATGGGGCTCAATTTTCCCTTCTATTTTTTTTCTCTTTATTAATCACATAAATTAGTAACGGAACTAAAAATTAAACAGCACGGTCATTTACTAAGGATAAACTAGCTGTCTTGATCACACGTTTGCACCATCAGAAACAATATTAAAAAGCCTGACTACGTGTATGGAAAGGTTCGTGGCTTATTTTTCCAGTCTGACTTGAAAACAGAAATCGCGTGAGTCTTACGGTGCGTGTACGTTTACACGCGAACACGGAGGACGGAAAGGTACCGGAATGGTTAGAGGGAGGGAGAAGGAATTTTTCTAACATTACCCCAATTCGCACTACTTGACACTTTCTGTGTCAATTGATAGATTTGGTAATGAAAATAAGAAAACTAAAATGATATGAGCATGGAATCTGTCACGAATAATGAATGGAGCAGACGCCGCACCTGGGCGACTGATTAATAGGTAATAAGCGATCGATTAAGTTAAAGACTCCGCCTCCCAAGTAAGGTCCAGACTTAATATCCAAACGACTAAATCAATGGAACAAAACCGTCTATGAATACTTATATTCTTCTTCTCGCTTCTGAAATTTTTGGCTATAGTTCTTCATATTTTTAAAATGCTTCATTTTGTTTTTAATTTAATCAAACATCACGACTTGAATTTTTTATTTCCACACACTCGTAAATCCTAGCAATTTTATAGAAGATTTAGAATTTTACTAGGGAATTTTATTACGATATCTCTGCGGGGATGGATATGTAAGGTTTGTCGATTCATAAAAAAAACGTTTATGGTTTCCGTTATTCTGTTATAGAAATGTAGTCGAACCCATTTATAACGAATTTTTAAATTCCGCAGTTCTCTTCGTTATACCGTATTTCTTTATAAACATACAGTAGAGATAGCGAATTTGTTTTTATTTAAAGTGGGATTTCTTTATATCCGACAAAAAAAAAATTTCTCAACTGTGTGATTTTTCAATATTTTCTCAATACCAAATTCAATATGTCCCTTTTTCTCCTCCCCAGCTTCTATTTCCGTTATGATCTTTATTTTGGTGTCGAGATTTTCTAATACTTATACAGGGTGTTTCAAAATTATGTACAATAAATTAGTGACATATTCTTCAGGTCAAAAGAAGACGAAAATGTTCTATAGCACTTTGTCTGGAAACGATTTGTTTGCGAGTAATCCAATATCATACAGTAGGGAAGCACCGTAGTTAGCGGACGATATTTTAGCAGTTCCAGCGTTTCGACCCAACACTAGGTTGAGTGGTTTGTTCCATTTAAACCTACTTTAGGGTTGTTCCATTAGTTGTGTACGGTTGTTTCCATTACTGTAGTTTTACTACTGTACATCTACTAGGAATATCAATTTCAGAACGTTTGCGTGCTTTGACATACGCATTACGATTTACGTAAAAAAAAAGTCATGTACACGTATTCCAGTGCAGAATACACTGACATGCACCTAATGTATGGTCTTGCGGACGGAAATGCTGTGGAAGCAAGAAGACTCTACCAAGAACGCTTTCCGAATAGACGTTTGCCAAATAACCGAACATTTGTATCTGTCGACAGACATTTGAGGGAGCGTGGTTCCTTTGGCCGTCAAACAGGACAAGGGCGGCCTGTAGCACATTCTCCGGATGAGGAGGATGTGATAATTGACATCATACATGATGAACCACAGACAAGCACCCGTCGTATTTCTTCCATGGTACACATTCCGCATTGGCGCATTCTTCACCGTCAGCTTTTGCATCCATACCACCTGCAACTGGTTCAGGCACTGAACCCAACGGACTATCCACACCGATTTTGCCAATGGATACAACGTCGTCATGCTGCAGACCCTAGTTGTCTCAGCCAGATACTTTTCACGGACGAAGCAACCTTCACCCGGACAGGAATCGTAAATTCTCACAACCAGCACCATTGGGCAGATGCTAACCCGCATGTTACCAGAGCTCGAGCGCATCAAGAGCGTTTCTCCGTGAACATTTGGTGTGGAATTGTCGGAAATAACTTAATTGGCCCTTATGTGTTGCCGCCACGATTGACTGGGCGAACGTATCTTTTGTTTCTGCAGAATGCATTGCCAGAATTACTAGATGTTCCTCTTTTGATAAGATCTAACATGTGGTTCATGCATGATGGCGCTCCAGCACATTTCAGCCATGTTGTGTGAGCACACCTTAATGCTGCATACACGAATCGGTGGATAGGTCGAGGTGGACCGATAGCCTGGCCTGCAAGATCACCCGACCTTAATCCCTTGGACTTTTTTCTGTGGGGTCATGTGAAAACGATCGTCTACAGCACAGAAGTTCCTAACATTATGGATCTGCGACAACGAATTGAAAATGCATGCCAAACCGTTCGTAATGCTGGCGACGAACTCTTCCATGACATGAGACGGTCGCTCATGCAACGAGCCGAAGCGTGCGTGCGAGCTGGTGGCGGGCACTTTGAACAATTCCTGTAATTTGGAGCCGCGGGTTTAGTTGGCTGTATCGCGTAAATAAATCGTTTCCAGACAAAGTGCTATAGAACATTTTCGTCTTCTTTTGACCTGAAGAATATGTCACTAAATTTATTGTACATAATTTTGAAACACCCTGTATACGTAGAATTCGGTTATTGCTAGGCAATAGCAAAAATCCCATAACAAGTTTTTTTTGCTTCTTTACTAGTGCATTCCTCACATTCCTACCATTGCCAAATTTAAACACAAAAAGAACGTTGATTTTTTTTTTTTTCAAAATTTCACTATATCCAAACGAAACTTGTGTTAGAGCCTATAAAATGATTCTTTATATACGTATTTTCGTTATACCAGATTTCGTTATAAACGTAGAAAATTTGTAGTTTCAATGAACTTGTAGTTGAGGATTTCAGGTAATTTCGTTGTACAACCTCTGACAATTAAGTTCGGTGAATGAGTTCACACAACAAAATGCAAAACAGATAGAGCCACATTTACTTTATTGTCCTTCGAAATAATCACCCTGGAAGGCAATACACTTTGGGGATCGGGTGTATAAGTCCTGGAAGCTCCTTAGGGATGGCTTTAAGTTCACGTGTCACATTTGCTTGAATGTCTGGAATGTCCGCAAATCTGTGTCCCTTTAAGGCCCGTTTCAGGCGTGGGAACAAGAAAAAGTCTGCCGGTGCCAAGTCTGGTGAATAAGGTGGATGAGCTATGGATACGACCCCTTTGTTGGCCAGAAACTGTTGCACGATTACGGCAGTGTTCCTCTTTGATCCATTATCCACAGTTAATCTTCAACTTAAGAAACGAGCATCTGCTAAACCATTGCACGCACAAACGTGACCTGTCTGAACTTGCTTAAACAATGACTGGGCTTGTATTCACATGCATTGTTACTCGCGTAAAGCTCGCGTGACTGACTTGAAATTGTGACTATGTCCGATCGATACATAGCTGGCTTTATTCATTTTAAATTTTCTCCCGATTCGGACGATCCTCGATTCATAAAGTAATTCGGACCCATGTTCATAGGGACAACATGCATCACTATACCCTGAACTATTACGTGTATCATTATCTACCATTTGTTTTTCGTATACACCTTTTGTCTGCAGGCCTTATCTCTAGGAGGTGTTGAGGTGATGTAACAATGTACGACATTGTTGCAACCCATTCTTACTCATCTCAACAATGTAAGATCATTGTCGCTAAAGACTCAATGAAAAGACTCACTTGAGAAAGTAGACAGTGAACTGGCACTTAAATTACTGCATTTTTTTTAATTTGTAAAAACCACTTTTATATTTTGAACACTGGGACGCAAGAAGATATCTATCTATATATATAAAGAAGGATGTTTGTGGGTCTGTCTGTGGGTCTGTTTTTTATACAAATCTACAGTTTTATTCCGATCTTGATAAAATTTCGCATACATGACCTTCAAAGCATGAGGAAGGTCACTGTCTACCTCAGATTTCGAAAAAATAATAACTATCGATAAAAAATCGATATTCATGGTTATGGCAAGGCATATTAATGAGAAATATCGCATGACCAACAATGCAAGACAAAGTTTTTGCAACAATGGTATCAACACGCAATTGACAAACACTCTGCACGGACCAACAATATATATCTCATGACCAACAATGCAAATAAAAGTTTGTGCAACAATAGGTATCAACAATGGTTTCAACACGCAATTCACCAATAACAATGAGCTCAAAATGATGATGCAATGATAAAGCAATTCTTTCCAAGAATTATAACAATGAACATAAAATGATGATGCAATATGGATAAGTTTCAATTTGTAACAATGCATAGAATTCCTGTTATTCAGGCTTTTCTTAGAAAACAGAGTTCTTAGTACTTAACAATTTCTTGAAAATCTTTAAAAATGATCAGTAAATGGAGATAATGGAGAGTTAGCAGACTTTTGAGAAAGAGTGGAAAGACGACAGAGGAAGCACTTCTTTAGCTCCGTGATGTATTGAGCAAATGGGAAGCAAGTAAATAGAAGAATCCGCGACCGCTAGACTGCACAAAGTGATGAATGGCCAAATTTTGCTTCAATACATCGAGAGAAGAGTGGAAATTGCAACAACACTAAGTATACATCTAAGGTAAGATTACGTGAGTAAGAAATTATTTAAAATAGCAGTGGCATCCTTGGAGAGGTCCAGCCATTGTGAGCCTTTAAAAAGATTTTTTTCGAATTTTCATTAAGAATTTTTACTGTATTAATTCTAAGCATTTTCATGTGTTTATTTTTAAGATATTGCAAAATTTAATTTAATTTTTTGAGATTGTTCTGTTTACATCCATGTGTAATTATCCCGGGCAACGCCGGGTACCTTTGCTAGTGTAAAAATAAAAGCTATTACTATTGTTGTTTGGGGAAACTAAACTCGGATCTAGTCCGAACGTCAAGTCCCAGAAACGGACCCAAGAGTGGGGCAAGCCCAAGGGACTCGAATGCAAGAAAGGGAAAAATTACGCGCTCGTGGGTGTATTGATGTTTGGGTGTAGGAATTGCCCTACTATGTGACATGGGTTTAGAATTGTGACTATTATTATTATTGTTGTTTAAGGAAAGCAAACGCGGATCTAGTCCGGAGCCCTAAGTCCCAGAGGTGGACCCAAGAGAGGGCCAAGCACAAGGGATTCATATGTAAGGAAGTTACGCATTCATGGGAGTATTGATGTTTGGGTGTAGGAATTTCCTTACTATATGAGAGGTGTTTAGAATTGTGGCTTTCTGTAAGGTTTTGTATAAGTGTGGGTTTAAATTTAGTGTTGACAGGCTTTTGTGTAGTGAGTGTGGAACAACCCCAGTGGCAGAAGAACATTAGGAGCAATTTGTACTTTGTTAACTCCTCAAAGGCGTTTTATTTCATGTGCAAGATCCGTATATTTAGTGCTTTTGTCAGTGTACGTCTTTTGTAAATTGTGTGTGTTGGGGACGGAGATATCAATTATGTAGCCACTTTGTTTTGCTTATCTACTGGCTGGTGTGTTATGAAGGATAGTTTTGTCAGTGATTATAGCTCTGTCAAAATATAGTTTATGTTTGGTATTCTCTAAAACAGTGTCTGGGATATATTCATAGTATGGAGTATGGATGTCCCTAAGCTTGTGTATCTTAGCTAAATGTTGATGTACGATGTTGACTATCTGGTTATGTCTGTATAAATAATCTGTTTGCGTGAGTATTTTGCAACTGGGTATGACGTGTTGGATGATTTCCTCTGCGATAAGACATTTCCTGTAAGACACATTAGTCGAATCTTTAAGAATATGTTTTCTGTAGCTTTTAGTGTTAATAACCTGGTCTTCTATGGCAATCATGGTTCCTTCAGTTTCCCCAAAGAGACTTCCTTCACTCAACCAAAAGTTCGACGCTTTTTTGTCGACATGAGGCTGGTTGAGGTCAGAATGATGTCTACCGTGGAGTTGCTTTCCGAGCCATGATTGAAGTCTAGTGTATATGGTAGGAATGTTATGGGTGTTCTGCATGCTGTTCAGAATCAAAGGTGTGTATTTTGTATAAGCCATGCAGAGTGCTTTGTGTAATGGTGATGTGTGTTGTTTAGAGTAAAAGAATTCTCTGAGTGACTGAGTCTGTTTCTGGTGTAGATCTATTATGTCAATAAGACCTCTGCCTCCCTCTGAACGAGGCAGGATGAGTCTTTCAATAGCTGCGTGTGGATGATGCTTTCTGTGCTTTGTAAGCAGTTTACGTTGTTTCCTTTCAAGTCCCTTAAGATCTGTGTGTGTCCACTATATGACTCCAAAGGTGTACGAGAGTATTGGGGTGGCATAAGTATTGATAGCCTTGATTAAATTTCTGGAATTTAAAAGTGTTTTAGCTATTGTCTCTAGCCTATGAAGATATTGTTTAGTGAGTGTATTCTTTATGTGTTTGTGGTCCAGAAGCTTGGCTTGTTTAAATCCTAGATATTTATAAAATTCATCATTTTTCTTAGCAGCAATATATGTGACCTGGTACTTCTAATGTGAAGCCCCCCTTCCCTGAGTACTCCATTTTCAATGTGAATGGTTTTGCATTTGTCCAACCCAAATTACATGTGTATGTCTTTTGAAAAAGTTTGTGTAATGTCGAGTAACTGGTGCAATTGTGTTTGTGTGTAGGCGTAGATTTTCATGTCGTCCATGTAGAATAAGTGTTAAAGCGTGTAGTGGAAGTTTTTATTGTGTTTAATCGTGTAGCCGTAAGTTATGCTGTTCATTCTGTTTGAAAGTGCATTTAATGCAAGACAAAACCAGAGTGGGCTCAGTGAGCCATTCTGTTTGAAAATGCCCCGGTTTATCTGTATTTTGTCAGTCGTGATGGTTTCACCGTTGAGTGTGAGGTGTAGTGTAGTTCTCCAATACAGCATTGACTTTCTAAAAATGTGATAAGTGTAGGGTTTATTTTATATAATCGTAGGGTATATAAAATTCATGAGTATGGGACACTATCAAAGGCCTTTTTGTAATCAATGTAGACTGTATGGAGGTGGGGATGTTTATTGTGAGTTTGCCGTAGGACCACACTGTCTATCAGGGGTTGCTCCTTACAACCCGTGTGATTTGTACGGCATCCCTTTTGTTGCTCAGTGAGAATGTTGTTTGTGTCTATGTGTGTATAAATCTTGTTTGCGATACAGACAGTTATTATTTTGTAAAATGTAGGTAGGCATGTAATAGGTTGACATTGTGTGGGGTCTATAGTTATGTGACTTTGGTACCATGTATGTTATTCCTTGTGTGAGGAAGTATGGCAATGTCTGTGGTGTTTGCAAAGTGTTGGATCGGCGTCGGTGGCTCAGTGGTTGCGTGATCGCCTCTGATGCACGAGGACGCGGGTTTGGCCCCGGCCGAGGACGACGAGGATTTTTTCAGGGGGAAAATCCTGAGATCACGCACTTCCTTCGAAAGGGAAATAAAGCCGTTGGTCCCGTGTAATCGTTTGCCGGCTGCACGTTAAAGAACCTTTGCGAGGCAAAATTTGCGTCCCTATAACGCCATCCTGAAATGACCATAGCAGATGAAAAGGACGTTAATACTAAACAAACCAAACCAATCCTGTCTGAATCCTGTCTACACCTGGAGCCTTCCAATTGTGAGTACATTTAAAGACTTCTGAGAGTTCATCTGGTGTAACGTCAGTATAAGGCATGTTTGGTAGTGTGGATGCTGATTACTCTTCTTCCCTGATCCAGCTAGCTTCCCTATTATGTTCAACTGAGACAGACCAAAGAGACGCCCAATAATGTTGGAGTACTGTTTGTTTTGACAGACCAGTGTTTTGTGTGAGTGCATATTCTTTGTTTAACTGCTTATAGAATGTATTCTCATTGTTTGCAAATAACTGGTTCTGCTGTTTGCGCTGAGTGCATGTTTTGTATCTCTTCAGGCGTTGCGTTTTTGCAGCTAACTTTTGTTTTAATGTGTCCCTATATTCTGTAATGTGTTGATTGTGCTGCTCATATCTGGTGTGTGTTTGAATTTTCTTAAATAGCTGTCTGAGCAGTTTGTTCTGCTTTGATGAAGTGTACTGGGTAAGTCTACCTAACTGCTTGCGGATTTCGTCAATATTCGACTCAATCCGCTTTTGTCATTTAGTTTTCTGTTGTGTGTATAATTTTTGTCATAGTAGGCTCGCATGATAAAATGATTTATGTCATTGGTCCATTTCATGCGTTGGCTGGCTTGCCTGCCTTAGTGGTCGAGGGCAAAGGAGCTGTTGAAACACTAGGGACAGGTTGTGACATTGCAGTAGCCGAACAGGGATTGGTGCTGCTTTCGCCACCAGTGGCCCTAGGAGATTGTGACATTTTTCGAACGTGAGCCTCTGCCTAACCCACGAGCGCGGACCTTGGTAACCGGGTGACATCCGAGCCGGTATCAAATAACGCACCAGCACCAATCATAGTGATCACGAATGTGGGTGGTCCTGTTAGCCATCTCCATCATCAGCAGGTCCTTGGCTAAAGTAATCAGCTCATCAGCCCTACTGGGTCATCTGGACCCTCAAATTAATGTAAGAGGGCCATCACCTTAAAAAGTTGACCTCCTCGCAAGACGCGGACGTAGGACCACACGAGGGCTTATTATTATTATTTAAGTTTTATCTTCTTTTAAAGGAATATCAGGCTCTTTTGATTTAATATGAAATTTAATAGCGCCATCACCATTAGTTTCCTTTGCCTAAGATAAGCAATCTCTCATTAGTATCTTAAAGCTTAAGTTTATTGCATCATTAATATTTTCTACAAAACCATAAGACCGTTATAGCTGCATCTTTAAAAAAGACTTTCAAATAATTTTAATGGTAATAATATAAATTTTATACAGTTCATTTTGAATAAGTATAAGAATTGAAGTTCCTAAGGTTCTGAAAAAAGTAAGTAGTAATTTTTAATAGCCCGAAATTATATATAAAATGTTTGAGAAGCTGGGAATCCATGACTAATAATATATTTAATTAACCTATGAAGTAGCACACATAGAAAAAACATTTAATGAGCCATTTCCTGCTTTCTATGGGAAGACCAATCATGCCGCGGGTCCAGGTCGATGCACGCTTGGAGAAGTAGCCTCGATAATGTCACATAAATGATGACACATTTCCGGTGAAATTTCATTGAACTCCTAGACAAGTATAGCATTAAGGTGGTCAATGCTCTGAATGCAATGGGAGTACACCCTCTCGTTTGGTATCTTTTACTCAAGTGGCAAATATCTTCTGCTCTCACGTTCATCACTGGGTGGCTATTTTTAGAGCATTATCAAGTGTGAGATTTATGCGGGAGCATTATTATAAACACTTGAATTGCTAGTTTAATGCATTTAATTTCATTAATTAATTTCATCGGGTTATTGTCTACCAGCTTTCCAGAAAAATGGATGTAAATTAAATCCCGATTATTCATGATTAGTCCAAAAGCACAGACAATCCGCGATCTTCTTTCTAACATGGGAGTTCTGTGAGTTTGGGATACCAGTTAGGACACACTGTTGGGAAAAACTATGAATATACAGTATATATGTATTAATAACAAGTCCGGCATCGAAATGCACAGGATTTTATAAATTCGAGAGCATTTGATTATTAAAGAAATCTCTAGTTGTTAGGGCTACGTACTAAGGAAACCTCTGGTTGCTAAGGTAAGGCGTAGTTCCAAAGAAATTGTGTAGCTACCGCGGACATGAACTGCCAAGCAGTTCAATCGGCAGAGCAGGTTCCCGACTCGCAAATCCAGAATCATCCTTACCCTAAACCATCGATGAATCATAAATTGATGAAATTGAACTCGAGCAGAAGGTAATAAAGTAACTGAAGAAAATCTTCAAAGATATCACAAAAACAAATAGAAAAAGGAAGGAAAAATTCCGCGGCCTGGACTCAAGCCAGGGACTATGCCTATCGTTGGCACTGTTCTTACTAATTGAGCTACCGCGGACAGGAACCAATTGACCTACCGCGGACAGGAACCAATTGACCTACCGCGTGATATGTTTGAAGATTTTCTTCAGTTACTTTATTATCTTCTGGTTGAGTTCAATTTCATCAATTTATTTGATGGTTTAGGGTAAGGATGATTCTGGATTTGCAAGTCGGGAACCTGCTCTGTCGATTGATCTGCTTGGTGGCTTCATGAAATTCAATATGGACATATTGTAACAGCCTGGCAATACATGTCCGCGGTTGCTCAATTGATAAGAACAGTGACAGCGATAGGCATGATCCCTGATTCGAGTGCAGGTCGCGGAATTTTTCCATCCCTTTTCTATTTGTTATTGTAACAATTAGCTGTTAATAACAATAGGTCTAATAACAATTAGCTATTGAATACAATAAGCAAGCTTAACAGCAATTAGCTGTTGATAACATTAGGCCTAACAGGAACTTGCTCTTGATAGCAACTGACTATGCTTAACAAAAAGCCTAACAACTCGTTGCGACTTGTTTTAGGAATTACAAGCCAAATCTTAGCATTGAAGGTTTCCAATGGTACAATTAGGATAAACTTTTTCGAACGAACAATTCTTAAAATGGGAAAGAGAAAACATTGTCAAGCATTCCAGCATATCTTGATTTGCGGTAGTTCTTTTTTTTACATTTTCGGCAGATTTGACTAGGAAATCTCTACATCTTTTCTTTTGACTTTATTGTCCTTGTTTACGAGTGTTAATTTTTGTGCAAATAACACCCAAACATGCATCAATTTTCTAACTAGAAAAAGCTATCTCTATGCAGTTTCAACAATGAAAATATACTCGAAGTTTTCTTACCAATCATAGTCATGTCACGAAAATAAGCATTCGGCAATGATGTGGGCTTCTGGAGATTGGATGCTGCACCACGACAACGCTCCAGCACACACAGCGCACATCGTGCAGCAATTTTTGACAAAACACCACATTGCTCAGGCCAAGCAGCCTCCCTACTCACCTGACCTAGCTCCGTGCGACTTCTTCGCATTTCTGAAGATCAAGAACGCGCTCAATGGACGGAGATTTGAGGATGTAGACGTGAGAACACAAAATGCAACGGCGGAGCTCCTGGCCATCCCAAAGGAGGCATTCCGTACCTGTTTCGACCAATGGCAGCAACGCTGGGCTAAATGCGTTGCTATAGAAGGTGGTTATTTTGAAGGTGACTAAACATTTATGTGAGTTCGAACTGATTTTTTTGTAGCCTCATTCCGGATACTTTCCGGACAGGCCTCGTATATGTATATTGCTTTCCGCTCGGGAATCGCATTTTGTTTATGATGCAATTCTGCGTTACTTTCTGGGACCAGGCACGTATTGGAAGGGGTTAAAAAACTTTGAGAGTTTCTGTTTCCATTGTTCCAAACTGCGTAGAGATAGCTTTTCAAGTTATAACATTATGGTACCAATAATTTATGCCGACTCTGTATTTGTATTTGCTAACGTACGCGTAAAAACCTTTTATGGGATACCTTGTATTTCACCTTTACATTTCTGCTCTCAAAAGACATTTACATTTAAATAAGAGATGTTCATGTTTTTTTCAAAACTTAATGGAATTGCCATTTGCTTCTCTGTTTAAGGCGATTTCAATTTTGAATTGATTGCCATAAACATTACCTTGAGTCGAGATGGAAGTTACACACTTTTTTAGCGCTAATAAAGAAATGGTTCACTTCAGAGAAACGCGATAACATCCGATTCGAATGATATGTCAAAATCACTTTGCATTACATTTATCAAAACAGCTTTTAGATCGTTGTTAAATTCCAGTTTTAATATTTAATATCCTTGTCGTGCTTAATATAAAAGTGAAGCAAGTGAAGTAATTCATTAAAATTTAAATGTTCAATAAACTTCCTTACAAGATTTATTAACTTCCAGATAGAAAATACATGTAGTTGCAACCCGCCAATCTGCCCTATCAGATATGAAACTATTGACGTTTCTTTCGCCACGTCATATTGACGAAAATCATAAAATTAAAACGAGGGAAGAAAAGCCGTCGGATAAAAAATGCGAAGAATTAAACACCCCCTTTTTTAAATAATATTAGTTATGGAGCCTAAACTCTTGATTTCGAAGGTAGTTTTTATGTGTAAATTTCCTTTATGCACAACTACAATGGGAAATCAGTAAATAGACCAAAAAAAAAACGATTAAAAATACTAAGTGAGATCTGAATCAATGCAGAGGGTTGTTAGGGATCTATGGTAACAAATAATTGAGTGCCGGAAACGGTGTAAAATCCCTTTCGCCACCATCGGGTGTATTCAATCTGGTGGCCATGCGTCACTGCTATACACCCGAGCCAACGAGAGACAGACCTGGGTACTCAAAAGTCACATGATCATCGGGGTCCGGATAACAATTCATCATTGTCAGGTGACTTTTGAGTGCCCTGGCCTGTCTCTCGTTGGCCTCGTACACACCCAATAGCCAACGAGAAAGACAGGCCCCGGCCAACGCCTCCTATAAAGAAAGCCTCGGCACTGAAACTTCATACATTGTTACATCATCACAAGTCGACCAAATTTAGAGCTTATTATTGGTAGAAATGCGGTTAACAAAGGACGAAGTATGATGATGTAACAATGTATGACGTTTCAGTGCGGAGGCTTTCTTTATAGGAGGCGTTGCCCCGGCGCGGAAAGTCACCTGACCATACTAGTCCGATTAACAATGTAACCTTCATTGTTTCCATCTTGGAGTTTAACAATTAATATTTTTTCGTTTGTTTTGTTGGAAACAATGGACATTAGATTGTTGGTCGGACTACTATGATCAGGTGACTTTTCCGCGCCGAGGCGTGACCACCGAGAGAGAAGGCCTCCGCAATGAAAGTGAATACATTGTTGCATCACATAGACAGTGAATTGTTATTCGTATTTCTACCAATAATAAGCCCTGAAATGCAATTAAACGTATCTTCGGATGCTGATGTAACAATGTAAGACGTTTTTGCGCTCAGGCCTTATCTTTAGGAGGCGTTGGCCGAGGCCTGTCTTTCTCGTTGGCTATGTATAGACCCTTTCACAGTAAGGAGCACGACGTCACCGGCGCATGCGCTGTTCTGCTTCCGGAGGACAAAGCGCAGAGAAAGATTGGATAACGAATGCATCGCAAGCGCTAGCGTTGTGTCTAACAACGACAACAATACGTTTGTTTTTCCAAGAGAAAGATTTAATAAAACTAACGAAGGCCGAACTTCATCTATTAGGAAGGAAGTACAAATTAGACATTAAAAAAAATTTACAAAACTGATTCTAATTTAAAAAAAAAAATATTGGAGCAGGCCCGCCGCCAGAAATGTTTGGGCCCCTGACAACTGGATACGTATGGGCTCCTCTGGGCTCTGCCTCGTGCCTGATGCCTTTTCAAGCGTGGCTGACGAGGCCCCCACCTCCGTTGGGGCCCCGGACTAGAGTCCCGTTTGTCCCCCCCTGGCGGCGGCCCTGATTGGAGTTACAAAAAGAAAATGTGACTACAACCAGGGAGTAGAGTAGATAATGCTACAACAAATAATGCTTAAACCACCACCAGATACAGATGGTCGTGGCTTAGTTGTCTCACTGATCAGTTCGCTGTTCAATGAATTAAGCAACCTTTGCCGCGGACAGTCACTGGTTGGGTGACAGCCACTGGATGAATATGCTGCTGCGACCAGCATCGAGGTAACTGAGTTATGTGAGACCCATGCATTGGACCAAAGCTGGATGCCCAGCAGCTGGGGGGATTGCCACTGCCTGGAGCCCTACCAATGATTTCCATCTTTGTTCCCCAATTCTACTTCTTCCATGGTATCACTGCGATGACCTATCTCCTTTACCTGAAGAAGAAGTCTCCAGATATTAGTATCAATGATGAAGTACTCAATGATCAGAAATTAAATAATCTGCCTAAATTGGGATTTATAGACATTTATAAATACTTCCGTAATGACAATGCATCCACATTCAAGGCATTTGATGAGCCGTTAAGCATACTGATGCAGGAGATGTGCACGATTACTGAGAAAATCAGTTTTTTGTTTTATATTAACTAGATTAGTGCAATAACAGTAATTAATAATACATTTGAAGAATAAAAATATTTTACTGGTATTTATTTGTGGGAAATCTAAAAAAAAAAATGTTTTCTGCTTTATTAACTGCATTTCGCAGTTTTGTGCAGCCGTTTTTAATTTTCTTGCCCTCCGGAAGTTCTGTTGCACATGCGCGTATCTCATTATCATGTTAGCTTGAAATCGTCTATTGCCCTGCATCGCCGTTTCCACTGCAGGAGACTGGAACGCAGAACACCAAGATCAATTCGCAAGCACTCCTGTTGACATGCTTTCTAATGACCCTCCACTGTTCGTGGTCGTCTCTTTCCAAGGACCCGTTTAAGTAAGCCAAAGGCCAAGGTAAGTAGAGTAGGCCTATAAGGTATGCTCGATCGGGCCGTTTCTCCCGATGCTCACCAGATGGCGGAACATCGATGACGTCAGCTAGAGCCCGAAAAATGTAAACCCTCCATAGGCGCACATGCTTTAAAATAAAAAAATCAGATCAAACTTTGCAGACGACTTTTAATAATGCTTGGAACACATTACACAGTTGAAATATGCACCAACAGTTTCCAGGAAAATAAAAATAATCCATGTATAAATAAAATAAAATATTTTAAAAAGGATTACAAACTTCGCTTTATGCATTAACATCATGGACTGAGCATTTGCCTGGTGAAGCCATCGCCGAAATGGCTACAATGCGTCACTGAACTAGATCAACAATCCTTTCAAATTCACGTAAAAAATAATTTCTCCACAGACGAGGGGGTTATGTTAAAACGCAATTTAATACTTCTTTTATTTCCTCCATATTCTGCATATTTTCCTTAGTATCATTATCGATGTTGTCGTTATTTATTGTGTTGGAGAAGTGCTTCATTGTCATCGCTTATTGCCAAGAGATGGCGCTATGATATTTTCTTCTTTTGCGTGTGTATTTCGTTTCTGTATGTATAAACAATTATAGTCGTTGTTATTATTATGTTCGATCGTTTTCTTGCAATGAAGAGCCTTCCAATCAACATGTTGCTTGTTTTATGTCATTAATAAACAAAGTATTTGATTCTTATAATGAATTTGAAGCCATTTATATCACTTTATCGGCTCGTAAAAAGCTCATCCATATGTGCTCTTGGCTTATGCATCCTGGAGTTTCGTTTCGTTATCGGTATTCAATCCTCAATGCCTTACGTAGTTTTAAACGTAATTTTAACAATAATATATTTTTTAAACGTGTAAATCATTTCCGTTACTTGAACTGTGCCTAAACTGATTATGAAATGAGTCGATCTCGGAAACATAAGCGAATGCTCTTGAAAGGTCTCGAAACGGAAATTTGCGCTGCTTTTCCATAGCTTTCAAGCAAACAAGAGTCGCATTCGGGCTCTGGCTGACGTCACGGAGCTTAGCCAATCACAATAGAACTCACGATCGAGCATACCTTATACTCTACTTACCTTGGGCCAAGGCCACAAAATCAATAGGCGATACGTCCGATGACTTGACGGGTATGTTGCCAGGAACAGGTGAGTTGACGCAGCGATGTGACTCGACGCCTTGTTTTGTTGCAGCCATACCTTGTTTGCCTCTATACCTTACAAACCGGAGATGTCACGGGTAAATATGGGGATTAGAACGTTAGTCTAATAGTTTCATGGGGCGTTGACTTTGGCCTTTGACTCAAGTCTGTGTAAAGTTAACTAGCCGTTGTAGCTGTATCCCGCCACAATCAAGAAACCTTTTGAAAATGTTCCTTGCATTCACGCTACCCATTTGCTGAAGTCCTTAAACCCCTCAGGCGGTAAAAAAAAATGGCTCGGCTCTTGTTGCAGTAGCTTAAATAGACATACGGCTCATCTTGTGTGACCACGTATTTCTACTTTTCATCCACCAAGTATCGTTCGTACGTAATTAGTAGGCCTGGATGTTTATTTTTCGAATGGTCTCTCGATGCATCAGAACAGCATCAACATTCTCGCCTTGCTTTAGGAAATGCGCTAAAAGGCTAAAATTACTCCATGAGATTTCAAAATAAAAAAATGCAAACAAAGCATAACCTTTTCTTTTGATGGCGTAACCCCAAAATTTGCTTGTTGAAAATGAAGCAAGCTTCTAGTAATTACTAAGCATGCACTACGTGGACGAATGTATTCGAGACACGCCCTGTTGTGAAATCGGAGACTCCTGAGGTACATATTATAAGGATGTCGGTTCATGTTTTGCATCAATCACAGCCTGCACACTACTAGGAAGGCTTTCCATCACGGTTTGATAGATGGTCACAGGAATTGCCTCTCAGGCTCCATAATAACTTGCAGTGAGTGAGGTTACTAAGATGCGTTCTAATTAGTCCTAGAGATTTTCAATAAAGTTTAGATCGGAACAGTGCGCAGGCCAGTCCGCCATTGAACGAACACCCATGTCGTCAAACTATGACACAACAAGCTTCGACGTGTGGATAGAACAGTTTTCTTTTGGAACAGAAATGGACCATCTCCAAATTGTTGCCAGAGAGTTGTCCCCAAATTCATGCATTGCAGAAATTATTAAATGGAAACTGAAGATAATGCTTCAAGCATAAGGTAATGATATTACCAGAACAAATTAAAGGAAAAATTTCACGACTAATATTGACGAGCGAGATACCTTATGCTTGGAGCATTATCTCCAGTCTCCGTTTAATAATTTCTTATGTGTGCCCATCAACTTTTCTGATGGTTTGGAAAAGAGGGAATTCCCTTTCTGCGAGCTGGTTGCCCGCCCTATCATTGGGCCTCCACCTTGACTACACTGTAGTTTTTAAGAACACCTGGTGACAGCCTTGCAGTACCGCGTTCATGATGGCCCAATTAGTAGAGGCAACAAGCGTGATATTTGTGGTTCCTGGTTCGAATCCAGGTCGTGTAAATTTTCTTGCCATCTTTTTCTGATAAAATCATACATTGCAGAGTTCATTTTCCCACAGTCGCTATTTTGAATCCCAGCTACCTAGTATCTGTTAAACTATAGAGTAGTCACCTAATGATGCCTTTACAAGGTACTAATTCCATTGTTTGCAAAAATGAAACTATTTGTGATTTATTGTCTTTTTCTCGTAAATAAAGTACTCAACAGCGAATTATCCTGCCCAATAAATTTGATCGGAAACAGCCGTTATTTGATACAAGACAACCTTGAGACGCTAACGCAAAAGTCGGTGAGGCAACATGTATATCGTAAAAAAAAAAAAAAAAAAAAAAAAAAAAAATAAAAATAAATAAATAAACACTCCGTTATGAACAGACTTTACCGCTTGACGCATAATCACCTGATGCACATGACTGTCCGCTACAAGATATCTGAAGTAAGCCCAAAATATAGCGTGCAGAAAAAGAAAGACGAGCTCACTGAAGTACGCTTTTCTGCACGCTATTTCTTGGGACAATTTTGGTATTGACTAGTATATAAATAGTTTTCCTTTCTCGCCATAATTTCCTATTGAAACTTAGAGCAATTTTATTTTGTAAAAATGCAACGTATTCATAAACAATTTCTGTTTATGCACGATAGAAAATAATTAAATAATAATAGAAAATTAGCTTTACTAGTTTTCCATAGTCAACGAGCTTATCTGCTCAGTGGTATTGCTTCGAATGGGGTGTATAATTAGTAAAATGATGTCGCAATGAAAAGTCAGACAGAAAATCGAAGATTTATTATCATTTCAAGCAATATAACCCGGTGACATCTCATGTCAATTGGAATCATTAATAAATAAGTAGCGAATCAAAATTAAAAACGCTAGATCAGCAATCTTTAATGATCGAAATTATTTATGCACTATGTTGCTTTTCAACTCATTATAAAACTAATTTGGAGGAGGTTAAAAAAATGTTCGATGAACCTAATATTCTATGCAAGGAATGTCGAAGTAATTTCATTATCATGGGATTAAATTAGTCGAAGGTTTGTTTACGCCTACGCGCTTTAACATCTCTGCTCTTCTGAAAAATCAATTATTTGTTAAGTTCAAGGGGGAAAAAATGAGAATGAAATTTTTATCCTGCGCTGCAATTTTCTTGCGCATGACGTGAGTTTTGATAACATCAGTCTAAAATGCATTAACTTGGCAGGCATTATTTACAAATCGTTAACGGAGACTCGCTCAATTGATCCAACGAAGTAATTCATTTTGGCTCCTTGCATATATGAACTGAAGGTTTTTCTTCTCCATTAAGAGAATGGGCTGAATTGAATTACTAGCAACGGATATATCGTTTCATTTTGTCAAATTGTATTAAATTACTCGAAGAAATATTGACAAACAAGTTTATGTCCCAACCCCTTTTCTTTAATAGAATATAATGGAAAAGCTTATCGATAAAACTTTAAGGACGGCTTGAAAATATGTGAAAATTCTTTCTTCATATAAATTTCCACTTTGGCCAGCTCAGGTAGAACGCCATCGAGGTTGTTGCTCTTGAGTCTTAGAATATTCGATGTTATGCTTAAAATTTACAAGTTTGTGGGAAAAGGCATCATTATATATTTTTCACAGGATTTACTTATTAAAGAGTTTTTTTTTAAAAGAGAGTGAATTTTTTTTTGAGAGTGAATTTTTGTAGAGAGTAATTTTTTTTTCTGTTGATTTAATAGAAAAAATAAGTTTCGTAGATAACTCCATGATGAAATGAGGTTTTTCCGTGAATTTTCAGATAACGTATGAACAATATCATATTTGTAAATATAATTAAAAATGAGTCTTTAAAGTGAATACCGCTAACTTTGGTAGCAGGTTAAAGTGTAAAGTTGTTAATGGAAATGTCTCAAATGGAACTGTCCGTTATGTCTAATTTTCTCCCTCCATACAACAGCTTCTATTTACTATCAAAACATCATTTGCCTTTTGTTTTTGGATAGCTTTGATGGTTGTAGCTCAGAAAAACTATATTACAATGGAATACTCAACTATTCTATTTTCTTTGCTGTACTATTCGTGATCAATAAATGCAATTTACAGATCCGTGATGCGAATTCAAAAAATTAAGAAATTATCAAAATATTTTAGAAACGAAAATAGATAAACCCTTCATTTTTAAAAAAATTATTTTTTGTTTATGCTAGAAATAGGTGAGGTTTGACTACCATTTAAGGTGCGTTCTCATATTATACGAACAGGTGCATAACTCTCATTATTATATCATACACTGGATAACTATTTATTGGAGTGTTTTTGATTATATAAATAAAAATAAAAAAACGTTTCAAGGATTTTTATCCTCATCTTCTGTTTGGTATATTTGAAATAATTGTTAACAGTATCTTTTTAATAATGGAATATTTACAGTATTCACAGTATTCAACGAGAAAGATAACGGCCAACACCTCCTGCCCTGGTAACGGAAACGGCATTCATTGTTACATCTTCATTAGTCGACCAAATTTAGGGCTTCTTATTGGTAGAAATAGGATTAACAATGGTCGACTAATGATGATGTAACAATGTATGGCTTTTCCGTTATCAGGCCTTCTATTCATACCACGGGTGGTATTGCCCTGGCGCGGAAAAGTCACCTGACCATAGTAGTCCGAGTAGCAATGTAACCTTCATGTAATAAAGGTTGTTTTGTTGGCCGAACCGCTATGGTCAGGTGACTTTTTCGCGCCATGGCTTGTCTTTATCGTTGGCTACGGTACCATAGCATGACTTCCTCTGTTACTCCAGACCCAATCTTAAAAGCTGGTATCTATTGTAAACCGCATACAAAATTTAGTACTTGGTTTAGCTATTCGAGCGCATGAAGCGCGCTGTAGACATTTTACTTGAATGAATGAAACTAACATGAATTTTATCTATAGTTCCATCTAGCCTTAGTTTGCGCGAAATGTGATGGACATGTTAATTGTTATATATTGTTTAATTTTTATTGTAACAATGTCCAACAATTGAAACGGCCATCACATTTCGCGCAAACTAAGCCTGGATGAACTATAGTTTTTAATGTAATTCTGGAATTCATTCAGAAAAGACATAAAAGTTTGACCAGCGTGGCGGCTTATTAGCCAATTTCCTTTCAAAATAACCAAGCTTGGTGCGTGGTTTTCTCACTAAAGCGTTGTAAGCAATTGTCTTTTAACAATGAAGAATATTTACGCTATTTTATTCCTTAAGCATAGGGTTGGAATAATAGAGGAGGTCATGATCACAGCCTATAATTATTTAAAAAGCCTAAATTATTGGAAAAGCCTGCTCTGTTACTCCTTCTATTGTTACTGTGACTCCTTTTTTCGCTGCAAATAGACCTCATATCGGCGGACGTCATGCACTGATGCGCGCGCATCCTGGGAGGCAACATCGTCCATCACTCATAGGCTACTATAGGCCACGCTTCTTCAGTTGTTTGGCGGACAAAGAAAAACAAGTTTATATTCATAAACTTACTCTGAGTAAAGGAGACAGTTTGCTTGATCCGTATAATTGCGGAAAATTGTCGGTAGAACAATTCTGCGTTTTGGCCGGAGGTGGTATGGCTCGATATCTACAGCTGTCTCATCGAAACGCCAAGTATGTTTACGCACGAAAATTTGAAAGCATTCATAACGATCAATGCACTGCTGATCTGATACACAGTTTTTATTTCGATGTCATCGGCTTCAGTGGCTTAGTGGTTGCGTGATCGCCTCGGACGACCGAGGACGCGGGTTCGATCCCGGCCGAGGACGACGAGCATTTTTTTCAGGAGAAAAACCCTGAGATCACCCACTTCCTTCGGAAGGGAAGTAAAGCCGTTGGTCCCGTATAGTCGTTTGCTGGCTGCACGTTAAAGAACCCTTGCGAGGCCAAATTTATGGCCCCTATAACGCCATTCTGATATGAACATAGTTGTTGAAACGTTAATACCAACTAAACCAAATCAACACTACATGACCATAAATGGTAAAAAAAACAAAAAAAAAAACAGGACGAGCTGGCTGCTTTGCGAGCTGGCTGCTTTGATCTCCGGCCTCAGTTAGAAAATTTAATTTGTTATATTTTTAATCATTGGTGGGGTTCAATCCTTCTTATAAATAGCTTGCAATCATAATATTCTTCGATTCTTTTCAAATGAGTGGCTTTTGAGAATGTATTATTTTTTTTTTTAATAAAGCAACTCCATTGCATAATTTTTTTTTCTAGTTGCACATCCAACCAACTGCACAGCAGCTTGAAAAAATTATAAATAAATTAAAACAAACCAAATTTACACAGAAGTTCTCATTTTTTTTATCGAGCAATTGAAGTGAGCCAGCCAAAACCACATAAACACAGCAATCGCGACGATCTTTTTACCTACCAAGGTGCGCGCGTACACAGAAAATATGACGTCATGTTAACGTTTGTTTGTAAACATTGTGAGGGGTCTATATGGTTAACGCTCTGTATATATAGAGCTTTAAATATGGTTGGGTGGCAGCGCACCTAATGGCAGTAATTTGAAACACAAACATTGGAGATACCTGTTGAAGGCAACTGAGCAGGCATTCCCAATAACGATCAATACTTCCATTTTTCAAAAAAAGGAACTGTTGAGCCTTTTGGAATACTTCAGTTGCCTTCAATGGGGTTGTCTCCAAAATTTCTGCTTGAGTTTCAAATTACTGCTACTAGATTCGCTATCTCCCAACCCTATTTGCAGATAAAAAAAAAGATAACAATATAAGAATGAGTAAAGGAGCAGGTTTTCCCAATATTTGTAGGCTATAGTATGTAGAGTAAAACCTCAACTGTTCATCAGGGATCGGGAACGGGACAATAACGGATAATAAAACATGAACAAGGATTCACTGTGCGAAAGTACAACCCTGGCAAAAAGTTTACGATCATACATTCTCATCTTTTTGCAACGTAACTTCATAATTTAATATTTGTTTGCATTCAATATCATCTGACTGCTCTACAAATTGTTCGAATGTGTTGCAATAACGTTCCGCATTCAGGGTCGTAGCCAGGATATTATCTTGGGGGGGGGGGGGGATTTTTAAAAATTTTTGGCCCTTTTTTAAAAAATTCCCCTTTTGTTGGACTTTTTCCCATTGGGGGGGGGGCCCCCCCCCCCCCCCCCCCCTGGCTACGGGCCTGGCATTAACAGTGGTGCAACACGTTTCCAAGAATATGGGCCGTCGCGTTTGTTTGTGCAAGCAAGAGAATGGGGGCCACTTTGAACATTTGCTGTAGGCTCAGTGTCGCATTGATTAAAGAATATCCACTGCAAATTTGACGTCGGTATGTTTAATGGTATCCATTTTATATACGGCGTGATTACAAAAGAATATATCCCAACTTTGTAAGGGAATATATCTCTGCAACCGAATAACTTAGAGCATCATTCAACGAATCGTTGTAATGAGAAAATTCTAAAGTTTTCTTTTGCGAATATTATCTGTGAGGTTACCGTAAACCGAGGTTACTTTGCACACCTGCGGGTAACTTTGCACAAGGGAACGACAAATATTTGCTGCTCTTATTTTGCGTTGACTGATTTTGTTTTAAAATAAAATTGCATTAAAGTGTTAAATATAAAATCATTCAACACAAAATAAGTTCTTTGAGAGCAGCAAATGTTTGCGTTTTCTTGTGCAAAGTAACCCCAGTTTACGGTACAAAAAAAATTCAAGTGAGTTTTCCACTACTGCTAGCCGACATTGACGAACTCAAAACCAGAATAACTGCATCCATCCAAACTATGACACCGGACATGCTGCAAAGAGTGTGGGATGAGTTTGATTACCAACTAGATATATTCGGGCTTTTAGTGGCATTGGATATTTATGAACTTACGTTATTCAAAATGAAACTTTAAAATGTTGCAAGTTTTTGTTTTTTGTAAATATGGCCTTTCAAAGTTGGGCTATTCGTTTGTAATTACTCTGTTTATATGTCTTTGGGTGGACTGATTTTTGGATCACCCTGTATAATTTATTTTTATATAAATATAGAATAGCATTTCATAAAAATGTAGATACTGGAATTAAGACATAGCAAATTTTTTTCCGTTTATTGAAGATCTCATTATTTTATATAACTTTCGTATCTCCAATGCAATTAATCCATGTATGACTTACGTGTCTGTCTCTACTTCTACGTCAACGAACTTGATGACAGCAGCTGGAGTTGAAACAGCCGTCCGCCGCAAAACGTTCGTTGCAATCGATGCCCGTCTGGCGGATCCTAATGAAGAGTTCATGTGATTATCGGTGTTCACGAAGGAGGGGGGAGAAAAGCCGCTTTCAAAATTCACTTGCTCGAGACCTTACTATTGCGTTTTGTTTTTATATAAATGAAAAGGGAAAAAAAAGAAAGGGAATGGCAGTTAAAAAGAATCAGCTCCATTACGATTTTATTTTTCACTTAAATTCAAAAGTGATGCATAATAAATGATTACAATACTGAAGTTGAATGAAAATCTCAATTGAAAAAGCACATAAAAAATCTGTATAAACTTTGGAAATAGAAAAATTTTCATTTCGTTTGTGACCCAATTTTTTTTGTTTATAAAAGAAACGTATGTTTAATTTAAATTATAAATAAATATATAAATAGTAATGGAGTTATGATTCTTTCTTTCTCTCTGTTTATTGTAGAAACTCATTGGAAGTTTGTGTCGAGATTTCATTTATTTACTCTTTTTTTTGTGTTGAACGTTAAAAATTTTTTCTTTTCAGATTTGAAATTTCAACTCAAAATCTTCGATCAAGACGCCCATGTTTTATTAATAACATCTTCAGACCAAATGACAACCGAAAGAAAGAAACTTCATCTTTAACATTACAAATCGAATTGAACACCATCTGTTGGATAAAACAGAGTCGTGCTCCTTCTAACAATGTCATCATAAAGGGGGAAAAGTTATTTTAATATTATATTTTTAATAGTCAAATTGGCTTGCGTGTGTCTCCAAAACGTCTTGATAAAAAACGTTCGAAACATTTCATAAAGTGTAATGATACTGGTATTAATAAGAAAAGAAAACTGTGCGGTCATTTACCCAACGTGTTTGTGATATAAAGCGCTATTTAAAAAATTCACTCGTAGGCTATATATGACAATTTTTTTAATTATATATATTTATTTCTTTATTTATATTTTTTTAATCTTCCTAAGACAGACTTCCCAGCAGATTTTGTTGAAATGTTATTTTTTATCCTGTGAGCCTGACAAATAAATCAATAAATGTCACAGATCGATAGATATGACATTGCACAATATTTCTGGAAGAAGGCTTTGAAAAGTGAAACAGAAATCATGTTTTGATTTTTTTTTATCTTTCTGCAAAACAAATGCAGCCAGGTAAGCATAATAAATATATTATTGTTGTTTCATTTTAAATCCTACGTTTTTTTATAAGCTTCCATTGGATAGCCAACTTCATCGTAACTAGGAGCCCCCCTCCCTCTCTATCTCACTCTCTCGACAGTGGCTTCATCGATCAGTCATCAGTCATTTCCATTTTTCAATAGGGTCGCTGTAACTAATGTTAACATCTCAGCTCTTCTTTTACGGCGCCTTCTTTTGTAAATAGTGATAAATGGCTGAAGCTTTGCTCGTTTTCACTACCTCTATTATGTTCATTTTCGCTTTCTTATAACTTTACATATTCCTCAATGGCGAATTTCTTAGGAGTTCACTTGCCTGTTCAGATGATCTTAAACAGAATTTAGGAACAACAACGGAGATTACTTTTAACCACATCACAAGCAGGGCAAAAGACCTAACAGATTTTGAACGTGGTATCGTGAGTGCCACAACAGCAGATGTCACTTTTAAGGTAATTCGAGTAACCCTTTTAAGCTTTTTTTCAGTGATCACCGTTTCAAAAGATCGCCGAATAGCATGATCAAGAAAAACCACCGCCCAAAGCACATCTGCGGACGATCAGAGTTCGTAGATAATCAGGATGAACGAAAGATGACTTAGCTCATCGCGATGTGCTAATTCCAGTTAACACCAAGAATCCCTATAGATTTGTGAAGGACATATCGGTAAACGTAAGCTGTGGAAGCCGCGCAAAACAACAGACGCCTTTGTCGGGTTCCTCTCGGGATATAGAGAACAGAAAAAAATAAACCTAACCTGACTATTAAGATTGGACATAAGATGACTAGAAAAGGATTTTTTAGTCTGATAAGTCCCGTTTCCAACTGCTCGGAAGGAAGGGCTTGTCAATTCTGAAACCAGCTACATGAGAGCATGGTCCTTTGTTGTCTTATGCCAATTGTGCAAACCGTTGGTGGCTAAGTGAATAATTTGGGGAATCTTTTCTTGGCATTATCTGAATTCCTTCATCAGTGTTGACCAACGCCTAACTGATAAAAGTCTTAAATAGGGATGGCCACTGTTTTCTCGCAGGGTGATAGACCTTTTAGCAAGGAAATTCTTTATGCCAGAAGACTCGAATTGTTAGCGAGCGGCTCGAAGTACGCACGGTAGGCTTTGCAGTATTCGACTGACCAGACAGCCATCTGATCTCAGTCCAATAGAACGTATGTCGGATGAATCAGAATAGTTCGACATGCACAATCACACCCAACTACTTCAGTGCGGCTTTGGGCTACTATAAAGGTGGCATGGACCAATATCTCTGTGGAACCAGAGTCCTTTTCAGGGTCTTATGGAGTCAGTGCCCAGAAGAATCCAGGTAGTTAGGCAAGTATACGAGGGAACAATCCTATACACGGTGTTTACGAACTCTGTGTCCAAACTTTTAGGGGTGGTAGACGACCTTATTTTGAATATATTTTGTCAATAAACTGGGGGGTCGCAAATAGAATCCTTGATACATAAAAGCCCTAAACCCTTTAGATTTCGTCTTCTGGGGACATCAGAAGAATGTGGTGTACGATACTCCTGTGAATTCGAAAGAAGAGCTAGTAGCATATTTGTAGCTTAACGTACTTAAGTTAGCCTAATACCTCGTCCGCACTGCTGGGCTAGCTTATTCGATAAGCTAGATATCTTGGCTTAAGTTGTAGGCTAGGTCGTTCGCACTGAAGTGCACTAAAACTAGCCTACAGTTCCAGACCTCACTGATCGATATCGGAAAATACCATATATCCAGGAATAATCAGTCGTCATTTTTCAGCTAAGATGGCACCCTGTCAAGAAGAGCAGATGTTTTTTGTTCTCCTGAATTATTGTTAAATTACAAAGTAGCACGATCTTATAACCTTGGTCAAGCCAAGCAAGCGAAATGCTCCAAAACTACGGAATCATGGAAAAAACGTATCCCATGATGCAGTGCGTTTGTGGCTCAACTGGATAAGCTAGTTTAAAAATCTAGCCCATCATAAGCTAGCTTATCAGAATCTGGGCTAGCCCAACAAAAGCTAGAATCGTTCGCACTGCAGTTTAAGCTAGCTTATCAACTTAGGCTACCTTATTTTTTGCATTGCGGACGGGGTATAAACGATAGTGCGAACAAAGCCTATCATAAGCTAGCTCATGTTTCGCATAAGCTAGCTTAGCTATGCCAGTTTCTTAAACCAGCCGTAGCCACCGAATTACGAACTTATCGGTGGCTACGAACTAGCTTAGCGCCTTGAACTAGCTCGACTTTGCATCTTGGTTACCTACTGTAAAGTGTATTTAGCTGGGTAAATGTAGCTAGGCGCAGTGGAAACTCAAAACACGTAACAGTGAACGGAGTATAATTAAATGTAAGGTTTATTGCACAAATCGTAGCAAAGATACTTAAAATAATAAATGAGCAAAACACTTATAGTTAAAACTCGTAACTATCAGTATAAATCAATAATATAACCAACAACAATTAGCATTGAACACTAGTAGGCAATGGAACTACTAAATCTACGCATAAGTCTCGAAAACATAGTTTACGGAATATAAGCATGTCTAAAAATCAAGTTAAACCAGAGACACACAAATATCATCGTAGTACGACAATTGGTAACATTGCGTAATAACAATTAAGCGCATAAGAACCTTAGCTCTAAGATTTAGGAAATACAAAACGTACAAGAGGACTATCCCGTTTTAAATGTGTCCGACTATGTACTCTTTCTTGAAAATTAAACAATTTCACATTTTTCACATTTAGCACCACTTGTCTTACATCGAGCTACATTAGAATCAAAGTCTCGTACAAATAAATATAACGTTCAAGTCCGTTGCAGCTTTGGAGAGCTGTACACAAAAAAATCACTTATACAAAGGGATAAAGTCAAGTCCGGGAAAGTTCCTTATATTTATTGTAATTGGCAATCAAATCACAGACTAGAATTAGAGAATAAAAAGGAACAATTACAATTGACATTAAATAGATTAATTAAACCACTCCTTTCTTATCAATTATTTTTTTCTCTCACTAAGCGTTTCTTCAAACGTTTACTAAGACAATAAATCACATGTAAGAAAAACGGAAGGTTAAGTCAACAGGCTGCTTTCTCAGCGTAGAAATTAGGCTAGCGTAAATCCTCGCTCGTGAATGCAATACGCCGCCATGCTAAAAGGCCATATCCTTCTAACACACGTCGCATATCGTAACTCGTGATAGGACAGCTCCATGAACGTCGTCTTAAATAACGTGGCATTTCTGCCTACAATAAAATGGGCACTTAAAGAGTAGAAGTCCATTCGGCGACAGTTTGACGAAGCACTCGCGGCGGGTCGATTTCATACCGTAGCGGAAATAAAGCACAGCTCTCATTACCTCCTTGCCACGTTGGCAAATCCTCCGCCAAGTTCACTTCACTGCACGGCGTACTCTCTGCTGCAGTCGAACTCGCATGCAACCGCGAGTTTTTTGTTGAGGATGGGGAACGCTTTCTCCTTCCCTCCAGTCTGTCGACACAGTAGAGCTCACTGCTCTTCTGACGGGCGCTTCTGTGCGAGCTGCCTGCAGGGGAACCTTTTCGTTTCCTCTCTCGATCACTTGTCCCCCTCTCCTCTCTGGCTCTTTCGAACTCCGCGCCCGAATGCTGTTCTTCGCCCTGATTGGCCCGGGCGTGTTGATAGAGCTGACGGCGTTTCTGACGTCGCCTCGCCCTCCTCTCCGAATTAGGGCAAAGTAAATAAAAGGATGCGAATAAAGTAATTCTTTTATCTACTTTGCCCTACTCTGAATGAACAAAGATTCGAGAGCGAAAGCGAACGACAACGGCATCGGAATTCGTGCTGGTGTTCGAATTCCGTGACACCTACCATTCCTTTCATTATAAGTTTAATGAACATGGAGGTATCCAAGATATAAAGAATACAGGTAGCGCCGTCCGAGAAAAAAACTGACTGTCGCCCCATCTGGTGTTGGTAATTGGAATATTGCCAGCTTCATGACGTCACAAGGGCCAATGGTTAAAATTTTTTATGAGGAATAGTGCTTTTACGCACCAAAATACCATCATGCGCAATTCCCACTTACAATAATATAAAATTTAATACAAAAGATAAAAATGTTTCCTTTTTCCGTTTTCCCCAAAGGTTCAAATTTAATTAAAAAATGGTTAATATCATGCAAATTGGATAAAAATATTTGTACCATAACAGCAGTGATTGCTCTAACCAGTGATTGCTCCCTTCATCCATCCCTGCTCTAACCATTTCAAAGATAACGTTATGAAAACAATAAATTCGTATATCCTCTTACCTAACATTTACAACTAAATCATGGGATATTAAGGATTCTTTAGGTTACGTTAAGATCATCAGTTATAAATTCTGCATCAACTACATATTTACGATACCTAGCCTATTTGCTCTTACGTTCACTTCTAGCAGCGCCGGATTTATACTTTTCCTTAGTATAGGCCACTGACTTTCTCCCGCCCCTACTTTCGTGATCACTTGTAAGTAATGTAATGTAAAGTAAGACTATTTAGGCCATAAATAATACGTATTTAAGTAGTGTAACGTGCCGTTACCTTTTTGGCTAAAATTCATCAGCCGTTCATTGAAAAAATTTTTTTTGAGCCTTCCCTTCAACTACTTTTCGGGATCTCTTTTGTTAGATTCCCTATCCCACTCGGGAGGAGTTACCTTAAGCGTTCCCTTCCGGCGCTGTGTGTTTCAAGTTTCCCATCTTACCGATATTCCTGGTTTCTACCGCGAGTAGTCTTTACCAAACCTGGGTGAACATCGGCCGTCCCGGGCGTGAGCCTTATGGATCAGACGCTTAATTAATTATTTTAACGGAGGTTACTGTGTTCCCCCTCCTTTTTATATATTAAAGGGATCACTTGACGCGTTCTGTTCGCGTTGTTCTTGGGTTAATGATATCTCGTTTGGGGAGTTATTTGTTCTATTTTTTCCTCGCGCTAATTAAGTTTTTTCTTCTAGTGGGATTCATTTATGTATTGTCCGAGACTGCGATTTCTCGTACTTTGCGTCACTAATGCCGCCGTCTCGCGTCCTTTGAAGTTTATCCCGTGGCGAATTTCCTTTTTGGCGCTTGACGGATATTTGAATTTTAATTTCTCACCGAGACAATTAGTTTAGCGTCTAGTTTTGGTCCGTATTTCATCACGTCATTTGTTGGACTCGTCTTGTTCGTTGTCCGTTGGGTCATTCCTCGTCATCGATTAATGATCTTGAGAACCGCCCGTCCTGTGGATTTCTCAACTTACTATTTGATTTTTTGTCGTTTAGATATTTCCTTTAATTTTTGGTAAAAATAAGGATTGATTTTGAGTTCTCTCTCCTTAGCAAATGATAAGGGATGTCTTAGCCTCATGCTATAGATATAAGACGTGTTCTTTAACGTTAAAAAAAAAATTTAACTATTTCATTCCTTTTGATTTACTTTGGGAGCTGGAAAAGTTTTTTTTTATTACTATTTTAAAAAATATATTTTTTTTGTTTGCTGTATTTCTTTTACGGGGACTTCTTATTAACTCTATTGTTGGTTACTTGCGCGTTCCCGTTGTTTGCCTAGTCTTTCATTGTTCAAACGTCGTTGTAATCGGCCGCTCGTTTTCCTAGAGCAACTAGCTATCTTCGTTTCTGAGAACTTGGATGTCGTGCCACGTGCACGTGCTATTTAAATTTTTCTTTAGTTTTGTAATTTTCTTGGTGAAAAAAAATAATTTACTTGAGGAGATCCAGCTAGACCTTCAAGAGAGGCAACATCAGCTCCTCAGCCTTCTCTTGAGATCGGAGATGGCTTTCCTTTGGCAATTGAACTTAATACTTTCAGTCATCGCCAATCTTATCTTCAAATCATGAACGATAGGTTCATGTTAGTTTTTGGTATCGGACCTTAACCGATTGTAACTCATCGCTATGACGTTTATCACCGATTACTGCCGAGTTTCTATCTTTTGAGTGTTCATGATAGACTAAGCGTCGCTGCTACTTTAGATCATCAATTGCTTTTCCGTTGACCGAAATGCCCGTGATCATGTTCATCTAAGATAAGTTGTGTCTCTTGGACCTTTGGAATTGTATTCTTCTGCAGTTGTTGTGAGATCGATTATTCCGTACGTCATGGATCGTATACCTACTTTATGGATTATCTTCGCTTGATTTGACTTTATGCTCATGAAATGCCATGCAGTTTTTTTTTATAGCAATGTTACGTTTGCTATGTCGGATCTAACGGACCTTTTCCACTATTTCTCAAAATCTTAGTCTCGGCTTCTGTATTTTTATTTTTTTTTCTCTTTTTTAAATTGTATTATCTGATTGTATTATTGATATCGATTCTTCCTAATACTTGGATATGATCCTTCTGTTTTAATCTATTATTTTTATTATTTTTTCTTTTCCAGGACCTCATCCATGTTGTCGTTGCCGTCTGTCCATTTTCCGCCCTTTCGTTATCCGTATGAGCCTGTTTGTCCGTCCCGTCCTCCAATTTTTCCTTCTTACCATGTGTTATTGTTTCCACTGTCCGTATTTTAGTGTATATTTTGTACTTCGTCTTTAGGATCCTAGCGGAGGAGGTCCCGGGTTTGTTGTTTACCTTTTATCTTTCTTATACCACTGTAATTCAAATATTTAATTTTTTTGTGATTACAATTTTTTTTATCTCTGTTGTAAAAAGAGAAAGAAGACGAAAATGAACCTTTTTTTATTTCCAGTTTTATTTTCCTTGAATACTTGCTGTTGATGGTCTTATTTATTTACAGTGTGGGTGGCTCTGCTTGACCTTTTGAGCTTCTAGATCTTCCAAGCTTTTCCAAGTTCCCCTCCTCCCACTCAACTGTTACGTTCTACCCTCGCCTTTTATCGGACTCTGGGTGTCGCTCCATTATGTAGACCGTCGCTACAACGACTTAGCCTTTGCAAATGTTGGATCACCCAGCTTCTCTTTTGTGACCATTGTTTTACTTTATTCAGTTCTATCCATGTTCGTTTGCAGCAATAAAGGAAAATATTTATTTGGATTTCGCTTTTTCTATTTTGTGTTTTTTTTTCTAGGTTTGGGTTGTCTTGGGTTGCGGGTTAGTCATTTTAGTATTTAATTGGGGTTAATTTTGTAGCGAAGTTTTTCTCTTGGGTTTCTCTCATTCTACACCTTACTTGGAGGATCGCTTTTGTTCTTTCAAGTAAGCGTTTTCCTTTACCCTCGCGGTTATCTTGGGTTCGGGTAACTGTTTTGTTTCAGTCAAGGGAAGGTTTTCTTTTGGGTGTTTTTTTTTACGCTTCACTTTTGGAGCGTTGGCTGTGCGTGCGGGTAAACGCGGTTCGCTTTTACTAGCACGTTACAGTAGATAAGTAAGTACTGAATAGAATAGTCAAACTAATGAAATCTGCCGCCCCTAGGCCGCGGTCTAGTCGGCCTATTGGCAAATCCAGCGCTGCAGCTAGAACAGAAGAACATTCACTTGTTGCACCTCCCCTCCCATTCATCCGTTCTTGCTTGTAGTTATCTAACGGTTTAAGACGACGATTATGAAAACAATGAATTCGTATATTCTCTGATTGAATTCGTATATTCTCTACCTCAGAATCGCAGATTTCATTAGACGTGATCTTCGATTCATGAGTTGACATAGGCCTAGGTATTTCTGTTCATAATCGTCATCTTTAAAATCGTTAGAGTAAATCAATGCAGTTGTGATACAAATATTTTTATCCAGTTTGCATGAATTAAGATTTCTTTTCATAACCGTCATCTTTAATTAAATTTAGATCTTTGGGGAAATGAAAAAAGGAAACATTTTATCTTTTGTATTATATTTTGTATTATTGCAAGTGGGAATTGCGCATGATGGCATTTTGCTGTGTAAACGCAATATTCCTCATAATAGGTTTTAAAGATTGGACCTTGTGACGTCATGAAGCTGGCAATATTCCGATTACCAACACAAGATCGGGCAACAGTCAGTTTTTCTCTCGGACGGCGCTACCTGTATTCTTTATATCTTGGAGGCATCACTCACTTCAACATATGTTATGGATAATTCAATAAAAAGAAAAGAAGCACGGACGAAGTTCGAACCCTGAATACAATTTCGGAGGAAATCATTGACGACATTTCGTACGGAAACCTGTGAAAAATACTGCAATTAATACGAATGTACAGTCGGCAGTGGCAGTTCATTCAAGGAATGGGGGCGGGAGGGGGGGGATAGCTTTTCTTGTTCAGCTTTGCTTGAGCATAGCCAACAATAGTGATTGCTTTTCTCTTATCATTGTAGACTTGAGATAGCTGAAGCAATTTTTTTATTAATAAACAATGAAAAATTTAAATGAATAAATGATGAAACAAATTTAATCAACAATTAATTTAAGACAACAATTAATTAATTATTTATTATACTCTGTCCAACGAAAGTTGGAGTGGCCGTGTCCAGTTAAACTTCCTATTTCAATTGTTAGACATTGTTATCAAACTATGGCAACAATGTCTAACAATTGAAATAGGAAGTTTAACTGGACACGCCCATTCCAACTTTCGTTGGATAGAGTATAATGCAATGATGAAAGACTCCTTGTGAATAATTGTAATAAATAAATAAAAATAACTTAAATAAAGTATACTCTTACCGAAGTATACATTTATTTATTTTTTATTATTAAACAATTATTCACAAGGATTCTATCACCATTGCATTAACAAGCAAGCATTAAATTACTCCTAATAATCAAAAAAATAATAATAAAATTTCAGTTAAGTATTCCTAGAAGTTCACAAGGATTAGTAACATTCCATGTCACTAATCACAATAATAAAAAAACCTATACCATAGTTTTATAATCCTTATAATCCGTATTATCACCTGAAAATCAGGCTTGAGAGGGGATAGTGCGAACACCCTAGCCTAGAATTTTAATCTAATCTAGCCTACACTTGAGCTAAGCTAGCTTTGTGGTGAAGACGGGGTATTAGACAGCGATGCATAGTGGCGCTATCTGTTACAACATTTTCAATTTATTTAAGAATATCTCTGTAGTAAAGATTTAAACAGGAACTGCACATTCCAGCCAAGTCAGTCCTACAGCCTTTTCTTTTTTTCTTTCCGACTTCAATTTTTTTTTTTTGCAGTCCATATAAAAATGCAGGTCGTGGTGTGGCGATTCTTGTCTTAAACGCCTCTATTGATAAGGTTTATGTAGAGAAAATGGTTGCTCAGACACAATGGTCAGGTGATTCAATGCTTAAACGTGCAACAACAATGCAAAACTGTTTCCGCAATGCTTTTTGGTGTAGTTTTTTGCATCAAGCTTTTTGTAGAATGATGTCCAGCCTTAAAACATTAACGTGTTAAAATATGCATGAGCTTAGTGTTGTAAGCAACTAATTTCGTGACATCCGTTATTGTAATCTTGATCAAGAGCTACGTGGATGCATAAAATTTCTTATGTGAATTTTTAACTTATTCGGTTGCAATAATTTATTATAAGTCACAGATAGAAAGAAAGACGTAATTCGTATTGAATTAAAATGCTACATACGAATTAATGCTACATACGGATTAATTTTAATATTATTATGTGCTCAAAAGAAATAGTTTCTGTTTGCATTGAAAATTCATTATCTAGAATGGCAATTTAATTTAATTTTGGATAATTCAAATTTAAGCATTATAGTTTGTTAATTTTATATTTCCAAATATAAATTTTACGGGTCTAAATTTTAATTTAAATGATATCAAGTTTTAGGAATTACGCGATGGATACATATCAATTCGCTTTGGAAAAGCTAAATTCTGAAATAAATTTAGTTTTCATTCAATGTAATCAAAACTTTATGATCATTTATTTATTTAAAGAAAATTATCGATTTGAAAATTTCATTGGATGTAAAAAAAAAGTGTTTTTTTGTTTTGTTTCGTAAGAAATTTATTTGAGAGAATAAAGCAGAACTGTATTAAAAAAAACAATTGAAAAGCATGTTGTTTGCTGTCAGCTCAGTATTGAAAATCATCGCATGCTTTCCTTCAAAATGATTCATGTTTTCAAATGGTCTTTTGACAATAGAGGTTTTATGTCTGAAAGAAACACTGAAAGAGAAACACACCCTAAAAAAAAGACGATTACGATGTTGTAATTTTAAAAATTGACTTTTGGTATCATTTTTTCCCTCTCCATGCCTTTTATGTGATATAAAATTCTTTCTTTGCATTTGTTGCTAGAAAAGAAGATTAAATTTTATTTAAAGGGTTATGACTATAGCTATAAACTTTATAGCGAAACTTATATTTTTATTCGTAATTATCAAATATAGTTACTGTCATTATTATTATATTTTACTGTTAATCTGATCTTTAATCATTTAATAATTAGTAACTAATTAACTTAATATATGGAAATCATCAAACTCACTTGATGTTCCAGTCGTTACACTGCTAATGGTCACATTGAAATGTGTATCTTACTGTCATTTCATATTCTAGTTACTTAACAAATACTAGTTTACGTAATATATACTGTTTCTTCGTTTAACGAATCAATGATCTGAGTTTTTAAGCACATTACTTCAGGTTTTGCTGCATAGTTTGAGCTAATTTTAAAAGACAGCAAAGGGGTTATTATTTCCTTCAAGAGGTCAACATCAATTTGAAAATGTCGGCAGTTTAGAATATCTAACTGTTAAGCTATTTTGAAGAAAATCAATATAAAGACGACGCTTTTGCAAAAATAAATGCAAGTTAAGGTTTAACATTTTTTAGAAAACAAGGTATGATTTTAAAAACATTCTGCAATACAAAAATAGATATTTTGTCTTTGTTTGTTTCTGACTAGATGATTTAATGTCAAAATGACTTCATAAAAGAAAGGAAAAAAAGAAAAGCGTCCGAACTTCAAAGGCATTTCTCTATTTTAACATATGCGTCCTTCATCATGGCACATAATTTCTACAGGAAAGTGGGCGTAAGGTAGGTCATTCCAAAGACCTCTATGGAATTTATGTCGGTCTTTGCAAAAACAAAGGCAATTCTTCACAACAGAATCTGAAAACCATTGTGTACGGACAACGCCACTTCAAAATGTCTTTTACATAATTTATTAGCCAAAAAGTATAGAGCTACTCTTATAAAAAGCCCAAGCAACAAACAAATAAATATTTTATACAGTACATAAACCTTTTATTTATTTATTTATTTATTTATTTATTTATCAATGGACGAGCTACAGAACCATGTACATCGGTAATTCTGAATAAGGGCTTATAACAAACTGCAGTATGAAATATAAGCACGGGTATCGAGTTTCTCGATATGTCGAGTAAACAGCGTCTATTCGAATGTGGGACCACAAACTCGCATCTGTGCTCACAATCGAATGTGGGACCACAAACATGGCACGTGCAAGCTTTTCGCAGTATCTAAAATCACAAAACGAGTGTATTTTGTATGACGAAAAATTAAAATTATTGCATCATCCGTAACGCTTTTTTTGGTGGGAATATTATTGTTAATTATATAGAGGAAGGAATCTCTAGAAATTAAGCACTTCAAAGCACATAGAAATTCAATAATTCTGAGAAATTTACACACACTCTCATAATACTGTTCTACTTCCTCCTCGCAATAAAGAGACTGGAATCTTACGTTTGACGTAACTAAAGGACTTACAATCAGCTTACTTTTTCAACAGACTGCGTCTTTCTTTTCTTTGTAATCTCATCCATGAACAAAAGAGAAAGACAGGTCGTTGGTGAACTTTCATTTATTTCATTAAATTTATTAAACTTTAGTGAATGTTTTTCATTCAGAAGATTTCAGTTTTTTAATGCTTGAAAAGCTACTATTTTTACAGGGAAACGGAGAATTTTGGAACTGAAAATTTGGTTGTTGAATATTAAAAAAAAATCATTTATTAATTAACCCGTTGCGGTATTGATTTATTTGTGCAAACAAGCCATCATTTTTTCACAACAATTAGTGTTCCTCAACTTTCTATATTCTATTTGTGCAAACAAGCTATCATTTTGAAACCGGCATTATGTGTTGGGCGTTTGTGCTTTTTATAAAAACTGCACTTGGATCAGTGTTCATCATATAGCATGCTAATTGTCCAGTTTAAATTACAATATAGAATTCAAGATAGGGCCTATGGTGAATAAATTGTCAGAATATGCATACTGAATAATGCTTTAATATACTGTACATGTATCAATGAAAATAAGACACTGAGAACAATAAGGAAACGATTATATACTCAGGTTCAATATGTCGACAATTTTCTAAGTTATTCGTTTGGTTTGAATGTTTCCATTTGAAATATTTTAAAAGTTATATTTACTTCTCTTATACTATTTGTTGTCCTTGAACCATAATTTTATAGAATCTTATCCCAATATCTTTTTTTACCTTACATTTAAAATAGAATTTGTGGGACAAAAATAAAAATAAAAGCAGCCGATTACGGAAGTTGAAATGTCCGTGAAGAGACAAGACCTTTTTGTTATTTCACACAATAAATTTAAATTCCTCAATTTTATTCAATTTCTTGAGGAAGCCGGTCGGGGTGGGAACGAGGGGAGTAGGACGGCCTGCGCCGCCCCAATGTTGTTCGCCGTTTCCGTCAATTGGGCCGGAGGAGAGGACGGGGTTGGTGATTTGCGACCGACGTTCATTCGAAGCTTTTCTCGCGTGAAATTGTTTCCAGTCGAAAATGAATCACAGTTGGTGTTGAGATTTATCTGCCACGTGAAATCACAGCGTCAATTCAAAACGAATTATCATGCGAAACAGGACTAACATTTACATCCCATCGATTTTCAATCTGGCAATAGAATTTCCATTGCGCACTTTGATGCCGCGATAAAAATGGACGGGAGAAAAGCACTCGGCATTAAACAACAAGAGCACGAATTGATGGATTTATAACTCTATCGCATAAATACAATTTTTTTCCTCTTTAAGTCTATGGCAGGAATCAAATTAAGATTACATATAATTAGGTTTAATCTAAGAGAAAAGGGAACGTTAATATAAATTAATGAGCGCTGAACATGAAAAAGAAATAAAAATGCAATAAAACGCAATTCTCTTAATAATAACTGGTTATGATTGTTTAGAAGTAAATGTAGACTTTTCGTTTCTCTGTATTTCATCATTAGGTTTAATTTATTATTTCCGTGATGGCATTGGTGTGGTGCAATTAATTATTTACCTCAGGTCTCTTTCTCTCTCTCTCTCTTTTCAAATCCTCGTCTTCTCAAGTTTTGTCCTGTTTAATATCTAATATGGAATTCTTTGCCATTTAATTCCTGAATTTATTAATGAAAAGGAATGCTACAAGCAGGCTGTTTGCAATCGTGCATTATTAACAAGTAACTAATTTCTTAATTTCGTTACATCTCCGAATGCTCTCTGAGCAGGAAAATTTTGGATTCTGAAAAATTTAAAAATTTCCTGCTACCAAGGAAAACATTAATTTTATTTGCGTTGAAAGGAGACATATAAGTTATTTATTCAAAAAAAAGAGAAAAAGTAATATAATATGTGATGCGAACGAAAGTATATAATTTAAAGTTCAGGATGAAATAGACGACGTTTTAATTGATTATATCATGTATCTCAAAAGTCGCGTACCAAATGGATTAATTGGTTGCTTTGATTTTATAGGTGAAATAGTGAAGTAGAGGAATAATGCTGACACCGAAACAACGTGTAGAGCTGATATTCTTTGTGGAGCTCACCACAGAACATCTCGAGATGCTGCAGACGAATTTCATCGCCGGCAATCTGATACTCCCAAACACACCAGCTATACTTTTACGCGTGACAGAATAAAATTTGGATCGTGTGAGACATTGTCTTCGAGTGCATGGTGTACATTTTCAACATGAACGATAAGCTTGCGAAACCGTGTGAACATAAAGCCAACATTCATTAACTTTTCATATGGCACGCGACTTTTGAAACACACGGTATTATCTGACGATGTGATTTGATTGTACACGAAAACGTTATTATTATTATTATTATTATTATTATTATTATTAATATTATGATTATTATTATATAGTTATCACATTATATTTTATTTTCGCATTCCTTTTCATTGTTATCATTTTAATCGTCTGTATTCATACAGAATATAATTGTTAATTTATATTTTACCATCTTATCCGACTGTGAGAGATTGAATACCATCTGGAAAGAGAATCCAACGTTCGACAACTACAGTAATCTTATCACCCTTTAACCGCGACTTCTAAACAACCCTCCAAGGTTTGGATCTACAGGACGTGTGAATTTTAACATCCGTTGTGGTTCAAGTTTAATTTCATAGGACTTAAAGTACCGGGTGATCCAAAAGTCAGTAGACCTAATAATTATTAAACTATTTACAAAAAAACGATGCGTCCGCACAGAAATGCTCAGAAACACTGGGAATTTTTGTTTATAATGAAAAATATTTGTTTCTATATTAGTTACATTTTTGACCAAAATGTGGCGCTGGAGTTTCATGTAGAATAAAGCTCTGGATAGGGAAAGTAACGACATTCTTTTCCCTGTCAATTTGCCGCCAAACTCACGCGCTGATTGGTCTAGAGCTTGTCACATGTTCAAATCCGCCATTTTGGACCCAGCTGTTCAGGTAAACATAAGTGTGTTTGTGTAAGGACTGTTCAGTGTTGCGTTGTTTTCCATTCCGAAATGCCGCAGTATTGCGCTGTAAATTGTATACGAGACAAGAAAAAGGTAGCAAACCTTTCCGTCTACCAGTCGGTAAAGGAAATGAAGAGAATTTAAAAATATGGCTGCATCGAATTGGACGAAAAAACTGAAATCCAATTGCTGACTGTCGATTATGTGAAATAAGTAATGAGTTCTATTACTGTACATAAAATCTACATTCTCAAAAGTCTAAGCAAAATACAGTAGAATCCTGTCATTTACGCTGCCAGTAATAGATATACCGCTTTATTCATAATTTTGTATCGTATTATTCTCCTTGGTCCCGTCTTCGTGAAAGCTATTTCTATGTAAATACAGTCTTTTAATACGAAGTGTTTTCCTCTCAAATCCCAAATAATATGATACAAAATTATGAAATTCATTCAAAGAAAGTTATTTTATTTGAGATTTTTATTTAAAAGATAAAACAGTGGGAAAAAAAGTTTTCATAGTGATGCGGTTATGAAAGCATTGCGAATTCTGATTTCTTCAATTGAACATAAACAACCAAGCATGGTTGTTGCATAATACTGTTAAAAAAAATGTAATTTCCAACAAGTGCACACGTTCATGTAGAGAGATTTCGATAACGGAGTTTATTTTCCGAAATATACAAATGAATAAATAAATTCGTGAATATTTTATGTAATATATACGATCTCAAGCTTAATTCATAACGTGTAGGACAAAATCTCCAAGTTATTTACGCTGCCGGTCCCGATATCCCGGTTTATTTTCCTGGTCCCGTCTTCGTGAAAGCGATTTCTACATAAATACAGGTTTTTAATACGAAGTGTTTTTCTCTCAAATCCCAAATAATACGATACAAAAGTTTATGTATTATACACTAATTCATAACCTGTAGGACAATATCCCCTAAGACAAAAGCCCCAATTATACTATATCGTATAATGGTGTTATTAAACTACAAAATTTCTGTTAATATTAGAAACGCCTCACAGAAGACCAGTTTGAGCAGAACAGGAAAGATGGAATAAGAAAGTTAAAGCCCAACGCTATACCATCAATATTTAGCCACAGAACACAAGTGGCGGAGGAGAATGGAACAGAGAAAAGTGAATCTGCTTCAGACAATGTGGATAACAACACTGCTAATGAAGATCCCTCTGAAGATGCTGAAAATATGGAGCAATTTTGTTCAGAAGAACGCAACTCGCTGTTTTACTTTGGATGAAGCATTGTTAATTCACTAAAAAGGAAATGCACACAGTGACCTATGCAGATCTTCATTAGTAGAAAGCATTAGCGAAAACGAACATGCCAGGCTGACGGAAATAAAAAGTTATGCTAAGGAATATAATATCGACAAGGATCCTCTGAATTACATATCAAAAAATGTATTTCAAGTCCTAAAAATTGCTGAAAAACAATTTCGAGCAAAAGAAGATGATGTTCTGAACTCTATTGTAAATGGGATCGATTTAACTGAATGGACAGTTAATGTTTGGAATAGAATAATTTTTCCTGAATATTGTGATGTGAAAAAAAAATTAATTCGCTCTTTCCATACTTCTCGATTGTTCTTGCTCTTGCGCAAGTATAACGAAAGTATTGGGGCCCAAAAAACTTCCGGAAAATGTGGAAGCAAGAGTGTTGGGATGCGAAATGCTGTAAAAAAATGTAAAATAAGTTTTGTTTTCACTTAGATATGAATAAACCAAGTTTCATATTAAAATGTTAAATATTCATTTTATTAACAAAAAATCCCAATTTTCATTTCAAAGTAATGAGATAAATGTTTACTTCAGCATAATCCGGTTTTGAATAATTTATTTATTAATTTTTGAAATTGACTCAGTACTAATTAGTAAAAGATTAATCACAGTAACCTAAAGTTAGTTGATGAATTAGGTTTTCCTCTTAAATGCAGGCAAAAAATGTAACTGTGGGCTTAGCCAATGCAAGGTAAGTGGGTCCAAAATGGCCGCCAAAACTAGCAAACGCTCAACTTGTCGTTACTTTCCCTATCCAGAGC
>JAHWFO010017185.1:6923518-7020961 GCA_023313115.1 Rhysida immarginata
TCCCATACTGCCTTGCAGCTTTTTTCATATAGTGAGACAGAGTATAGGTGGTATTGGACCAGCCCACTCAAAAGTCACACGACCGACGGGATCCGAGGAACAATCCATCCTTCACTGTTTCCAACAAACGAAAAAACACTATTATAATCCAAGATAGAGACAATGAAGGTTACATTTTTGCTCACATCTCGATGGTCAGGTGACTTTTGAATGCCCTGGCCTGTCTCTCGTTGGCCTCGATCGATTCCGAGGCTAACGATTAATACAGGCTCCGGCACTGAAAAGTCACCTGACCAAGATAGGTCTATTAAAAATCCCACAAAGGAAAAACACTGATTGTTAAAATACAAGATGGAAACAATGAAAGTTCCATTGTTAATAGATCTATCTTGGTCAGGTGACTTTTCAGTGCCGGAGCCTGTCTTTCTCGTTAGCCTCGGATCGATTCGTAATGACGAATCAAGAATGAAGTTACTTTCTGGCTACCTTTTAAGCATTGTTGACGGGACTTGAGCACGCGCTCGTTTCGCTTTAACTAGAATCTGTTGAAGTTTTAACAATAAATTCATTCAGGTAGCCTATGAAAATGAAATGAAACTTTAAAAATGAAATTTAAGTTTCGTAAACATCTTGATCGACTTATTATCTACTAAATGTGACACATTAATTGACAAGTATATTGAGCAACGTGTCATGTAAAAAAGAGTGTGATGACAAACGGATGATGACTAATAAAGAATTTCAAAATGTATTTTCTCACAATAAAAACTTGTAAACATTCCAAGAGGGAACAAAAATGTAAAGAACACGGAGCAAGGGAGAAGAACAGAGGCGACACTCGATGACATTTTCCGAATACGGATTACAGCGACATCTGGTGCATTGGAATCAACTAAATAAAACGGAAATGAAAGTTGTTCCTATTTTACCACAGAATAAGAGACTTTACGAGGCCAACGAGAGAAAGGCCAGGACTCTCAAAAGTCACATGATCATCGGGGTCCGCCAACAATTCATCCTTCATTGTCTCCATCTTGAATTTTAACAATACTTTCTCCGATTTAAATTTTACGATGAATTCCCCATAGGATTTCCCTGATGATCCCCCTCTAGCGTTAAAAAGTTAAACTTCCGCTGACAAGAAGGAAAGCATTGAAATGATACGCGATGCGGAGGCCTAATATCTCGAAGGCCACGTGTAAACAAAAATAGCACAAAAGGTCGCCGATAGGTAGCGCTGTAACAAGTTTGCAATCTCATGTACATAACACGAGACTAGCGATAACATAAAAATGACGAGTAAGATAAAAGGAAGAAGAAATGCTCTGAGATCTCAAAACTTCAGCAACGTCAATGCGTCCAGGACACAATATTCATGCAGACAGTGTACCATTATTCATATTGCCCCATAGGTGTTACGACAAACCTTCGCCGATGCACGGGTGCTCAGACGCTATTTTCCCATAGCTTGGCCTCCTCGTTCACCTGATTTCATCCCATGTTACTTTTGGGGTTTCTTAAGAGACCAGGTTTACGGCGAATAAACCTTAAGCCTGCCACAGCTGAAAGACAGCATTCATCAGCATGTTCTGGGGATTACTGCGGAATTACTTTGTTTGTCTGTGGAAAACGCGGTTTTGCGCATATGGAAAGAATTCTGGTAACACCAAAAGGGACATAATGGAACATTTGTAAAACGATTTATCGGGTACAGCGTCACCTTTCGGCGACCTTTTGCACTCATTTTTGTTTATTTAATAAATGGCGAGCGCATCATCTGCATTGTGTGTTCTTCGAGTTTCGTGTCATTTGCACAAGTAGAACTCTCTCCGCAGCCCTCTGACTTGGAGGAGTTTAATTTCGATAACCCTGTCTACTTCTTCTCATAAAACGTTCTCATAAAAAGTAGCGTGGAACTGTTCACAAATGACGTCATAATTTGGTTTAAACGTGATAAATGACGCTGTAACGTGCTAGTCAAATAAGATTAAGTTGTTTGTCAGTTATATGAATAAAGACACAAATAACAGCTTCCAAGATCTTGTCACAATGTTTATAGTTGATTTAAAAACCGCTTAAACTCCTCCGGAAGCAGCTAAAACCCGTCGCTGTCGCAAAACTGTTTCCCATTGTGGGTTTTATCTTTTATTTTATGGACCAGCTCCCACTCGCCTTTTCCCTTCCACTCCCTCTTTTCACCCCTCCTTGCAACATTTCTCGTGAATCGTAAAAATATCTGTTGAAAGTGCCTCTGTAAATCAGCAGCTCTGAAAAACATTTCTTTCTATATTGTTGTTTCCCTTTGTTTTCGTTTCAGTGTCGTATTTTCAATAAGCTTTACTCTTTCCCCATTAGCTTCTGACAACAAGCAACTATTTTTCTCTGGGAACAAATTCCTGGCCTAAAGCGAAAAAAAGGTGTATGGATCAATTTTCTTTTTATTATTTTTTTTTCTATAGGAATTAAACTCATAAACTGAATTTAAAAATTTTCATGATTTTTTACAGATTTTCAATGAGAGAATTTTGAGAGAGAGAAGACGATTTTGTCTATCCACGTCAAGAAAAGTCTCTGTTAGACAATGATAATATTTTCATTGAAACTCCATTTTTTAAATTTTCGTAATCATTTGCATAATTAAAATTTAGAGTAATGAAAAGAGAATCACAGAGCTTTCTCTAATTATCGAATTAATTTTTAATTGGGAAAACTGGCTATTAGCTACCTAGGGTTTATGGACCAACAGATGTTTTATTTAGCCTACATTGTACAGAACAGAAGCCTTTAACTTTTTTTGCCGAGATTTTGGTGGTATCAAAAAATTGAACATCGGCCGATATAGCTTGGCTTCTGTCATCCGTCGAAAACATCTGTGCATGGATGCTGAGGAGAGATTCGAAAGCAATTCAGCTTCACAATATAATGGTAGAGAAGATTCAGTTTTGTCTTTTATTTCCTTATGATTTGTAGCTTACCTTCATCACCTTCCGAGCACTGATGAAGGCTTTATAAAAATTGTTCACCTTTTTCTTTGTATCATTTGATTTGCAATAAGGTACTTAATAACCAGTAACGCTTTCATTTACATGAACTATTGAGATACAGTTTAGGAGAGAGGAAAATGAATGGAAAAAATTTTCGCGACCTCGTCGAGCATCTAACTCTTCGCTTCTACCACTGATACACCACTGTTACACTGATTCTATCAGCATTCAAAAAGAAACGAGCCGTAGTCAGGAACAGTGGCGGCTCGTAGCTAAAATTTCTGGGGGTGCTGCGTCAGAAAATTTTAATTTTTTCACGAACTAGAGAACAGCTAGTGACATTAAGCTTAAGGATCATGTAATATACATGTATAAGAATAGTATTAAAGGAAAAAAAAGACACATTATATTGAATTTTATCGATATCGAAAGTGAAACTGGGGGTGCTGCAGTGTCGCAGTGCCTATGGACGAGCCGCCACTGGTCAGGAATGTACAAACCGGTGACAGAATGGTAATATCGTTGCGTGTGTAACAAAGAGTGGTTCCGACAAGAGCGCGAAGTTCACAGCCCGCCGCTAGAGGGTGACGGTGGAAGTCACGTGACTATACATAGGAAGCAGAAGCAAGCGTCAATCGTCCAACGGTCATTCGCGTTGTATAAGCAGTGAATAAGTGAAATGGAGGCGTCAAAAGAAGAACAAAGATGTGTTGTTCGTTTTCTGACATCGGAAGGAGTAGGGGGAACGGACATTCATCGAAGAATGTCACGTGTACGGTGAACACTGCATGTCACTTGCAAGGATCAAGGCGTGGCACAAGCGGTTCAGGGAAGGACGGGTGTCGTTAGCCGATGATGCATGGTCTGGAACACCAAACCGCATTAACGATGACATCGTCCAGGCTGGTTGATGGGCTCTGAGGAGCAAACGATTCACTTCGGACGACGACGTCAAGCAGTACGTGCGGAACTGGTTCACAATGCAGCCCCGGGAATTTTACGAGATAGCCATTCACCGTCTTGTGTCAAAGTGGGACAAGTGCCTCAACAGCCAGGGCCAATACTTCTGACATACAGGTACTGGTCTCTGTTCCTAGGCCTCCGGCTCGTTTCTTTTTGAACGCTCCTTATAAATACTAGTGACGCAAGTAGTCAAATTGAAAGCTGAAATGACGATTAGGCATCTGGTTCGCAGATCTGGACTCTTTCTTTTTTAAAACCATCGTTAAAGTAAAGTTAATATTTAAGTAATATTTGATGAATTTTCTCCAGTTTTTTCATGATTACTTTATTTTAGGTAAATCATTTTAGGTGGAAGGATGGATCATAATACTGTTCCTATTAACTAAACAGGTGGTGACCTTACAGTATAACAGAGGGACATCAGGAGTTCCAACTAGTTTAGCCATTTATTCCCGGCTTTGTCAAGGATATACAGCAAGAGGCATGCAAGCCTTTATATATACAGAACAGTGGTACAAGTTAAGCAATGAGCGTTGTAGTCCACGGCAGGGCTATACTGAAAGAGGGGGGTACAGCGGATGCTGTCTACGAGCAGTTTCCTATGAGAGGAAGATGCACATGCGCATTAAGCACTGGAGATGCCAGCGCATGCGCATTTCACCAGACACGCATGCGCACTCCATGCCTCCACGCCTCGCTCCCCGATATTTGTGTCCAGTCATATGGCACACGGTAGTGAAAAGGAAAAGCTTGAGTGAAAAAGATAAGCGTCCTTATTTAATTTAGTCCATTTTTTGTTAGATAATTTTATGGTTAATGCGTGTGCGAAATAATAAGAGAAATCAACAGCATGTAATTTAATATTGTGAATAATCGAACAGCTCCAAAAGTGTTTGCTTTCGATTTTAGACACTTTCGATTTTAGATACTTTCGATTTTAGACGTTTTGTCGAATATCTAAAAAAATACTTGACGAATTACCCTGAACTTCAGGGGTGTAAAGAGCATGTTACACTTCATATATTTCAACGAAGGTTTTGATCCCACGGTAAATAGGGAACCAGCAACAAATTGAACAAAAACATAACGTTTGGGATCACCCTGTAAAAAATATTGCTTGAAATGCGTTGCAGCTGTAGTATATGATTATGAGGCTTATTTTACTTATCTGTATTCATTTGTATGAGAATAGCTCGCATATTCATGGAGATATAAAGGTTTCTTTTGGACAGAATCGTTTTTTTGGACACAAAATGTCTTCCATTTTGGTATCCGCTTTTAGTATAGCCCTGGTCTACGGCAATCTGCTCGACATTTATCGAAAGCTGTTAATTCTCTTGAACGAAAACGCAGCGCCAGAAACAAAGATGACCACGCATTATTGAAGGAAAAATTTCGATGATGCGCATTAAAGTTCTCCAAAACCAGTAAGCAACGATAAAATATACCAAAAGTTGAACGTAGCCTATAGCATTTAAAAACGAGTCTCAACAAGGAAAAGCTATCCTATTTGAATATTCGAGCATATTCTTATGATATAAGATTATGACATATTGAATAATCAACTAGACTATAGCCATTTATTCTTAGAAATTTATGAGAATAAAAATCAACGTCATTGATATTCGATGCTATTTGAAAAATTTAGCATCATGAAGGTTGTTCAGATTGACTTGCAACTTACATCAGGGACGGGCAAATTGCAGCCTGCGAGCCGCATGCCGCTTTGAAACTCGTTGGTGCGGTCCGCTTCAAAGTATGAAAAAGGACTTGCATGTGATGGTCATTAAAAAATGTTAAATTCTGTTTGTGACCCTTGACAATTTTTGTTGTGCGACGCAACTTAAATAAAAAGAATTTGGCCATCACTGACTTATATGATGAATGTATTTGGTGGCTTGCAAATGATCACAATTATAGGGCATATGAAAAATGTGGTTACGAATCAGGGTTGATAAATCTTTAAACTCAACGTCGATGTTTAAGTCTTGAAGTTAATGGCTTGAACTTAGAATGCACAATACAGCTGATGATTGTATATGACCAATCGCCGAAGATCACGTTATTTGTTCTTCCAAAGAGACAAGATTGAGATGAAGGAAGCCAGACTTCCTTACCGCTACTTGTGTGGGGCAAATAGCCGACAATAGCGCACCGTTTAACATCATTCGCTTGCCGCCCACTGCTGCAACTTCATTTGACCATAAATCACAACCTAGGCTTGCAATACTATTTAAAACATCGACATTAGCAACAAATCGTCTTTTCGATGAATTTCGGAATTGGCAATTGTTTATATGCATTATAGATATTCTGATATTTTTGAGCTTGCAGGATGCAGTTCTGTCAGATGGTTCCCAATGCCATCAGAACAATGCCTACCTTACTCAGGCATCGCTATTTCCTTATCCATTTCACTGTTCTCCAGTTATGATCAAAAGGCAAGTGTCTCGCCAAGTCCTCCACCAGTCATGATGTTACAATTTTCCAAATATCAATGTATTCAATATTCAGTATTTCTGCAAAAACTATGCTTGATAACATCTATTGAGATTTTACCATGAAGAATGCATGAAAAGAGGAATTTTGCAGCTTCTACAAGATACTATTCAGATTAGTTTCTTCCTATAGAGGTCCTTTTTTAATTATACATGACCGATGTTTTTTTTTTAATTCGAACTTCAAAGCAATTGCCAATCAAGTGAATTTCGCCGTTAGCAATTAACTGCTCTGAACATTAATCTTTGGAAAACTTTTACCTTAGGAAAATGAAATGAACGAAGAAGCAATTTCCTGAATTCTGATAATGAAAAAGCTCGCAAACAAATGTTTTGGGAACTGACAATAAACGATGACGTTATCACCACGTGAAATCTTATCGCGGTTGAAAATACAAATGAATAATTTTGACAAACCACAATTCGCAAATAATTCTTGAAATATTAAAACGTTTCGTTATTAAATAAGTACCATTTCAATTTAACATATGATTAACGATCAGATATTTTAATTGTCTACTTCCTCCCCTAAGGTAGCCTTTTGGCTATACTTCTAAAGCAATCGATTTTCAACGGAATACACGTAAAAGCAGACCTAGATCCAGATTAAAGATACTTATTCAACCTTAAATTCGCTCTTCTTTTTAAACAGAGAGATTACACCCATCAAATAAATTTAAGGACTTTCAGAATTTACCATATTAAAAAGAATTAGGCGGCATCGTTGAGAGTTCGGAACTAATCCCAATTCATTTGCCACCGCGTACTTAAATGAGATTTCGAGATTAACAGTCAAACAGAAGCTCGTTTCGAATCGTTGCATTCCGAAATCATTAAATCTAATGAAAAAGATAAAAATTCTAAGAATCGAAAAATGATTCGAAACCACTAGAGGTCGTAGATCAACATATGTTCGTGTGCGAGGTCACTGACTTCAGGAAAAGAGTTTCAAAATCGATTGGGGATTCTTCCTTGGGTTATGTTTTCCATTGCACGAAGCCAAGAGGATACTAATTATAAATTTCAAATCACCTAAGGTATGAAAATCTCATTAATAATTTGGAAGCCGTTCCTGTCGTGAGTTGAAATGTTTCAATCAAACGTAAAGCAAGCCGAAAGGACAAGAAAGTGAAATTAAATACCAACAGATGAACAGTTCTATGAGAAAAGTTATAGAAATAAGTAACAACGGTAAATCTTCTATTAAGTCTACTTTTTCCAGTAACGAATAAATTTATACCTTAAACTTTCTGTATGTTTCAAGTGAAAAATAGTAATCAACTAAATTCTAAATTCAACAAAAAGTTGACGAACTTTCTTCTTTCCTCGAAAAGAGAATAAAGTTCCAAGCCAATTAAAATGACATTAATAACCGTGGATAGACCTTATTTCTTAGAGAAAAAAGAAAGCGTAGGCCATTTATCAACCAGTACCTTTCGTAAATAGGTGGAGTCGTAAGTCATCGCAGTACTAATAATGCTATAACAGGTGTCATAGAAAGCGATCTTTCTTTGCTGCAGTAAAGACTTCACTAAAATTTATGTGGAAAAAACGTGGAAGGGGAAAACTTCTAATATCGTGAGGCAGTAATAATAAATCTTGAGGAAAAGTTCAATTTTATGAGTAAAAGAGATTTAAATATCCTTAACGTCTTCTTATCGCCCTTTAGTCTTTTCCGTGCTTGCTTACCCTTTACCAGCATTTCTTTCTCTGGAAATATTTCTTCTCCAGTAATTACTAATTTTTAAAACATTAGAATAAACGTTAGCATGCACTTGTTCAAATATACGTCTGAAAATAAAGGATTGCGACTACTGTATTTAAATGACGCTATTTTAGAGAAGAGTAAGTTCTGCAATTTGATACATATGGCGCAGATAACAAAATTAAATAAACTGTTCAAGTTTTCCAGTTTTAGCGCTTTGGGTGCCACATGGATATTCTTTTTAAGTCACTATTTGAAGCAAATATAAAAATGCACTACAAAAATTTCAGTTGACTTTGAATATTATCTGAAATTGTTAATTACACTTTTAGTAACATATCCTAACTAAATGAACGTTGAGATTTAATCGATAACTTCTTACTGATTAATGATTTATAATATAAATAATAATAATATGATGAAAGTCACTTTTCAAGTTCACGGTGGTCATAATTTGGGATCTTGATGATGTCCAGTGTTGATGTGTACATTTTACTGATGATTTCCAAGATAATATTTTGCAGATTGAATTGATTTTTTTTTTAAGGTGGAAATTTGGAAATTTGAAGTTGAAGTTGAATAATCCTTAAAAGTTCAATTCAATCCGCAAAATATTATCATGCAAATCATCAGTGAAATCTAATGAAGAAATCTAATGCCTTTCATCATCATTAATATTTATATTATTTTATTTATATAATAGGAAGTTATTGATTAAATCTCATATTCATTCAAGTAGAACATAAAATTCATCCTTAGTGAAATAATATTATAAATATCTAACCTAACTTAAATTGCCTGTAAAAAATATCGATTTATCAAGATGTAGGGGAGAGTAGGGCAAAGCGGATACAGCCGCATATTTCCCTTTTTCCAGATAAATGGCACGACGTGCACCTATCTGTGTGTTGCCTAGGCAGTGCACACAGCGTACATGTCATCGTAAGACATGTCAAGACCGAACGAAGTAAATTATGTAAGTTAATGTGTTTTCATGCGGTTTTCATAAAATTTACAATGTTTCATCATTTAGCTGCAATTCAGTAATGACTCGTTTGATCAAAATTTCTTCTAAATATATGTTAGTGATTTATCGATAATATAATTCGACTCAGTTTTCGCCCGTTAAGCTTAATATGTTGCTCATGGAATTTTTTTGTTTTTAAAGTGAGAGGATGGGGCAAAGTGGATAACTGATGAAGGAACAAGATGGATCAGGAAAGACGTGAGACCACTGCCTACCAAGACTGTTGGAGAACTGGCGTAAACGAAGCGTCAGGAGGAAACTTCCAAAATATTGACAAGCTCGCCAGAAACGGGAAAATCATCCAATTCTGCAGCTAGAAACTCGAAAGGCAAAGGTTCGAAGAAATGTGTGAAGAAACTTGAAGTTTCAAAAGCTTTGGCGTCATTGGCATCCTATGAAGGGCAACTTGATTTTGTCTGTGATCATTGTACCTCTTAGGCTATTCTGTATGTATGATCCACTTTGCCCACGTACAGGGGTAAAGGGGATAATTTGCACATATTTGTAAAAAAATTAATATTAAAAAATGCTGGAATATATAACTGTGATTGCTTCAGATTATTGTTCCCATTGCTTTGAGGTATTAGATGTGTGTGAATCTGAGAAAACTAACTCAAATTGCTTAGGTTTAATCTTAACCTAGAATTAAGTGATCTACTTTGCCCTACTCTTCCCTAGTTGAAATGTGGTTAAAGGGCCAATTCCTAATTTAGTCTGTAGATTTTGGATCTTCTAATTTATTCCACCTAATTCCTATGTATGACCAATTCCTAATACCATCTTATTTGTAAGAAAATAGCTATATAAATAAACGAAAAACGGAAAACACTACTCCACTCATAACACTACTCACTCACTGATGATAGATTTTGGAAATCCGAAATGTACATCTGAGTCTGTAATAAAATACCTATGTGGAGTAGTGTTTTCCGTTTTTCATTTATTTATATAGCGGTATCCACAGTTTCGGCTATTTTCCCACCTTTAAGAAAATAGCTTTTTCATCTTCCGTAGAATTTCTTGGGAGAGAATGTCAGAAAGTTGTCTATTTCACTCTTCTTACACGCGACTGACTCCAGACTGTTTTGAGGGTACACGGCGGTTGTAATGCTTCTCCTCGACTCGAAAGCGCTGCGCTCCGACCAACGGAAAGTGAACAACAGGGAATGTGTAAACCTGCCCCTGTACCAAACCTGCCCCGGTCTTCCCTATTATAAATGATTCCTATAATGGTAAGATATTCTGTTAATGAGCCAATAGCCAAATGTAGCCAATTAAACATTTGAAATAAGGGTAATGTGTTTTCTTCCAAATGGTTTCTTAGAAAGCATTATCCAGAGGTCTTGTGTTAGTTTATTCTTTAGAGTTACCACGAAACTCTTTCGACAAATTTCAATGAAACTTAAGATTCGGTTATTTTATAAAAATTACCAGTCTTTTCAAGGTAATGAATTCGATATAAAATAAACAATAGTTTTAGAGATTTTTTTATAAGCTACTTAAAGGTATTTAAATAAATTTTCTGTACATGTATTTATGCCAAAGTAAATGTAAGAAACAACATTTAGACTATTCCTCTTGAAGAATAAAGATAGGACGTATAGAATATGCTTAAAAATAAATCTTAATTATTTATAACATTAATTTTATGCTGAATGTTTAACACACTCCATAGATTTTATGACACCTACTTAATACATCGCAAAACTGATAGAAAAAAATATTTTTATGATATTTATGACATAACGTATTCAAAATAAAAACATTCAATAAAGTTTAATGTATGGTACTTTCAACATTTCTCTATGCTGATGCTTGGACTTTTTCATGCATACCTGACATTAAATTCGACTTAATAGGTTCCGAAAATGTGGTTTCCGTGTTTTAAGGATTTTTTTTTCATCGACTTTTAAGTTTTGTGTTCCATCCATCCTCGAACACTAATATGTAGTATGCCCAGAAATCTTCCATTGGATGCAGCTGAAGGTCGTTTGGAGGGTTGTTCTTTTTAAGGATGTAGCAAATACCTTATTCATCGACCCTGGATCTCACCTCTGATCTTGTAGAGACAGGATGCTAAATCGGAACAAAAGATATAACATTCATTTCCAGGATAAAATTTTGGAATAAGCGGCTGCAATCATTTTCCAATGCTTTCCACGATGTAGATGTTGGAGTTAAGAGTCCCTTCAAAGGCTTCCGACCGACGTTTGGGATCAAATGACAACTTCACAACGATTTTTGGTCCAAATTTTTCTTCCGTTTGCTAACGTTGATTATCCTATGGTTAGGAACTTCCTTAACAAAGCTGTGTGTTTTAGCGATTTAAAAGAGACGTCTGAATCTATGATGACGTCTGAATCAAAAGGCTGGTGGCGAATGCCTTTGAAGAGCGTTGACAATCGCTTACGCTATTTTTGTCTGTTTATAGAAACTTTCGGAACCCGATGTATTTCCTCATCACGTATCTCATGCCCTCCTTTATACTTTTCATAGTTTCGTCTGAAATGTTGAACTTTTACGCCATCCATGTTAACGTGAGGCCCACTTTTGTGTCCAGGAACCTCTTCAGCGAACGCTTTTCGTTTTAAGAACGTTCCACTGCTTTCCTCCCGATCCTCGTTTTCTTTCGCTCCTGTTCATTCTCTACTGTCTTAACTGGTTTACAAATTCACTTGTGCTTCCAGATGCTTCACAATTTCAGATTTCTTCATTTCCGGGTGCAGAGAAACAAACAACTGAGCTTTATCTCTATCATCTTTCTCTTTACTGCATGCATAATTGAAATTATTTTGTAAACTTACAAGGGGACCGCATAGATATTTTTTTTGTGTTTTTCGCCATTATTATTTGTTTGCACTTTGCATAATAACATTCACATACATAAGTTACGATTGCGCATAGATCGTCGATAGTGCGAATAGATCTTTATCGTTTCTTTTTCATTTCACACACCAAATTAACATCCGTGTTTCGTTTTCGGTTATTATGGAAAGGGGTTTGGGGGGGGGGGGGGGAGGGGAAGGGTGGAGAACGGATCCGTCATCGCACCGTCATCACCGCCACGTCGCCGCCGATCACGGACCGTCCGTGAAAATATTGTACAACGCATTTTGCATATTTTTTGACCTGTAATGTTGCTTATGTATGTGAATGTTACTATGCAAAGTGCAAAGAAATAATAATGGCGAAAAACACAAAAAATGAAAAAAAAAATGGCATGAACCCGAGCCAGGAAATCACAGAGGCCTGACGTTAGCCACTGCGCCACCACTGTTAAGTTGAATACCTTTCTTCCTACTTGGCTTATCTGCCACTAAAATAGTAAACGTAAAAAAAAATTGTTTTTTCTCCCCGAAACGAAAGGCCATTGATTCAAATCCTTTTACACAGAAGGTATATTACTATTGTAGATTCACCTCCTAAAATTTCAACCAAATCCGTCGTGCGGTCCCCTAGTTAGCAAAATTGGCATCGTTTTGTTCATTAGGAAGTGTTCTATCGTGAAATGCGCGTGATTTAACCTGCACGTTAGTAAATGATGAAGTTTGCGTGTTATTTTGAATATTTAAAGATTAACTCAATGAAAATACAGGCTACAGCTTTGTTTAGAACGAAAGATTAAGATTTAATAATCACTTAGCATATATAAACATTTCAAATACGAATTCTAAATTCATAATATTAACGAAAAACCTGAGCTTCAACGACAGGAACTGATCTCTAGGAATGTGGGGGCCTGTGACGCCAAAGCCTGAAGGGTACGAAAGAGCTCGAAATCGGGAACTTCAATCTCTAGTCGAGCTGCATAACAGTTGCAGCAATTGAAAATCACTCAGAGTAGATCGAAAGTGATCTGTCGGAGATTGGATTGTGACAGATTCTTAATATAATAGTAAATTAAATCGAAAATTTTCGATTGATAGGTACTTTATACTCTTCAATAATATTAATTATACAAAAAACTTAAAATTGATTTTTTTCGTACAGTTACCTTTAGAAAAAATGTTCAGTGATCGTTGCCTAAATTGATAGCCTGCCAGCTTAAAATTTGAGAAATTGCCTATTTTTACTCTTTCAAGATTGACAACGAATTTCTCTACTTAAACAGTCAGAGATTCCTTATTTGAATATTGTTGAAAGTGGAGTCAAACTTTGAAAACTGCATAAACATTAAACGGGTAGTTGTCGATCATTTTAGTAAATACTCTATATTGTGATGAATATAGCATCTTAATAATATCCGGTAAAGAAAAAGCATCAATAAGAAATCTCCACCTCTGTAAAAATCTTTAAGTACCAAATTAGATTTTTACGCAGCTCTAAATCATACGTACCATTCATTTTCTTCTCTTGCCTTTCTTTTCAGTTGTCCATTTTCCTATCTTATTTTTTCTGTCTTAGGGGTTTATTTATTGAACATAAAAATAAAGAAAATTACGACCCAGCTTTGATAGCTTCTTCAATTTTATATCTGAAGACTGGAGGAAAGGGGTAAAATTAAAAAGAGGTTTCTTTCTCGCGTAAAAAAAGGGAGAAAAACCAATTATAAGGACTGGACAAATGGAATATAAAAAAACAGAACAGAAAATAGATTTGATGAACTCGGCGTGGGTAAAGCGACGTCCATTAAAGAGAAGGAGAAAAAGTGGATGTTGACAGAACACACTTAGTCGCTCAAGGAGAAGTCATTTACTTTGCGTCCACGTTATTAGTGGCCAGCTTTATTTAATCCTTATTTATTTTATCGACCAAGCATACTGTTTCTCCAGGCCTTTTTTCTGTTCTCTTCCCTTGTAATTTGATTCATTAGAAATGCCAATTACATAATAGATGGAAGTAAATCTTTGTTGTTTTCCTCCCCTCCTTCCTCCAAAGCTACGTCGTCGTCGTAATAAACCGTTACGAGAAATAAGTGCTTAGGAGATAATAAAACGTAGCAAAATCTGCACCGCTCTTTCTCTCGTTATCTATGTTTCTTCCGTCTATTTTCATTTTTATTTCCTCCACTTCCTTTTTTTCACTTACTCTCGACTTTTTTTTTCGGAATTTTTATCTCCATTTTCCTGTAGACTTTATTTTTCTTTTCTTCTTCTCCTGAGCTTTCCTTCTAAGTTTTCGGCAGTTTTTCTTTCAGTGTCTACGCAGGAAGTCGTAAGTTCAAAGGCCCCGTGGTGCAATGACTGCACACTTTTAATGTCTCATGCAACGACGCTCGTGAATAGTTTTTAAAATACTCATAAATTTCTGCGTTATAGGAAATGCTGCCAGAAAATTTACTCCGCGCACCCGAGACTACAAACATTGCAAAGGCAGCCTGAGACTCGTCTCTCGAAGGCAATCCTTTCTCCTTCATTGAAAAGTCGAGAAAACATCTCAAGGAAATTTCAGCGAGTTATAAAAGAGAAATAAATCAGTTGTGTTCATTGATTGTTGTTAAAAATTACCAAGTTGTCAGAAATGAAAAGTAAATAATAAAAGCTTTTTCACGTAACGCATTCGTGTCTAGACGATTTCTGTTTGACTTTTATATTCAACAATGTTGTCAATGAAAAAATATTAGAAATAAAGTAAACAAAGATAAAAGTGGAAATGAATGCAAGTCAGCAGCTACTGTAATATTTAAAAATTATATCAAAGAGGGAAAACGATTTATTACCTTCGTTTTGCTGTCAATCTTAATGGTTTCTAGTGACTACAACTTCGTATTTTGAACAAGTTTTCGTTTATTCTTGAGTCAGTGCAGGCTGAAGCAACCATCGATTTAAGACCTTATGAAGAACGAAGAATTACCCGCTTGAAACGCTTTCCCTGTTAGAAAAAATATTGAATCTCATGTAAATGGACAAAATATTTGAGAAACAAACTATTTCTTAGCATACTATAAATAAAAATAAGACTTTTAAAATTGTATTTTCATTACATATTGAAAATAAAAAAAAATATTAAAAGAATGTGCTTAAAGGGGGAGAGACCGTGGCCGGGTGGGCTTTCACTGAAACACAACATCAGTGAAGTTAAGCAATATCAGGCATGGTTTGTCACTGGATGGGCGACTCAGGATCTTCAACGCCTCCGGCTGCTGTGACCATCAAAGAGTAGTCGTTAATCCAGGTCCATCCAGAGACTCAATTCGTCGGCTTCAGGCCTTACAGGCTCTGGATGGACGTATTGGATTACAATAATTAAAAAAAAAAAAGTAAGAAATTTTATAAATATTTTGTGCTTAAGGTTTCTAAACATTAAAGTTGAAGATGTTGATCAATAAATGTTATGATTACTAATTAGAATGCTCTTAAGCATCATTACAAAGAAAAGAATTAAATATTGGGATCGGTAAGATTTGGAATGAAATAATAGACGAAATGAGATAATCATAGAAATGAAACAAGATTATAATCACAAAGCAACAATTAGTAAAGAGTTGAAACCAGAGCAGAAATTAAAAAATTTGATAACCAGAGTATTACATTATTTTGCAATTTTCACTATAAAAAAGAAAGGAGAATACAGATGGAACTGTGGAGTAAAAAGAGAGCGGCGAAAATTAAATTGGACGGAGAAAATTACAAATGAAGAAGGCTTGAGAAGAGCACGCCAAAGAAAGAGGGTATTCAACGGTGAAATGACGATATGACTATTCGCATCCTTACACACAAAAGACTGTTGAAAGAAATTATTGTAGCAAGTTCTCTTGGCAGAAATAAAAGTGAAAAGCCTAGATTAAAGCGTATGAAACAAGCCATTAAGGTTCTAAAGGAGTACATTTAACTAAGACGGCAGAAAGATTGTTGCTAGGCTTATTCGAAAGGCTCACAAAAATTTAAATAAGGCTCATTTAAAATTTTTATTATTATTACGTTTTTTATTATTTTTGATTCGCTTGTACATTTTATGGGGGTTTTAGATTGTCCTCTTGAAAAGTTGTTTATTAGTATCCTATTAAATGAATTCTATTCTATAATACAGAATGGAGCAGAAATCCGAAAATGGGTAAATGTCATCTGAGGAATGTGAAAATTAGTAACATCTCGAAATTGACTGAATAAACAGAAAATATAATGGATAGTAAAATCTAAATCAGTGTTCTCTGTTTGCGGCCGATAACAAATTATCTGCATGAGATCATTGGCGCTCTAAAGTAGATTTTATTTTCATTAAAAACTAGCTGATATCCCCGGCGTTGCTCGCGCTCTTTTTTGGTAAAATTTTGCAATATCTAAATGTGAATATACTGTACAATAAAAATGAACACATGATAAAGCTTAGAATTAATACAGTAAAAAGTTCATATTGAAAAATCGAACAAAATTATTTTAAAATGCTCCCAATAGATGGCCATCTCCAACTGTAGCGTAATTAATTTCTTGACCACGTAATTTTACTTTAGATGTGAACTCGCCTTGGTATGGCGAACTTCGACGAAACAACGAATACCCAAAATCGGTATACCCCAAATTCACCCGTAATAGTTCGCTCTACCAGGGTTCTAAGACATCTTTTAAAGCAGTGCATGCATCTGCTCCAACCCCAACTTCCGTTCCCCCAAGCGTCGATGCAACAACATCAATTCTATTGTTGACTACTTGGTCAAAAATCGCACGATTTCAAAAACGGTGTTGAAGTTTTATCTTTCGTTGCGTGGCCGACTCCTTTTCATCAGGTGTTCGATAGGCGGCTTTAATTTATATCATGGGGCTTGCTTTTTCTCTTCTTGGGACGCGGTGGATGTACTTGATCGTTTGTGTCTGTATGTTCTGCAATTCCAAGAATTTGCGTGCGGTTGTAATACCTATGTTATTGTAATTCGTACTCTGCTCTCGATGTCTTAAAACAAAACTTGGGCATTTATCACGGGTGTGGACTAGCAGTCGCCGTTTCTTCTGTTGACACGCTTGGATCATCGATGACCACTGGATCACTCACCACTTGCTCAGTTGCAGCAGTGCGCTGGCGAAACCGATACAACGCCGAGCGAAGGGACTACTTCCTCTGCCGCCTTTTCACTGTTTCTCAAGAGCCAACTTCTAAAATACAAATCTGACAGAGGAATTTCAATGGAATAATTATTGTACTTTTAAGTGAGAGGTTTTTATGTGTAGTCCATTTTCGAAAAAGACGCCATTTTCGAATATGGACGTCAACTTTGTAATGTGCAATGGAAACCCTTATTTTTAATGGTATTATCAGATTGTACACAACATTTGAAAAATAATTTATTCTTGATGTTTTTTTCAATTGATTCAACCGTTTTAAGAAATAGAGACAGAGAAAGTGTGGTGTGTTTGGATTTAAAGAAAAGGCAAAAACCAGAAATTGTTCCTCATTTTAAACGAAAACAAAGGTTGAACATTTATTATAACAACATTTATTGTACAGACATTGTTTTGCAATATACCTATTGAAAATGCTTCCTTGCATTCACGATACCATTTTCTGAAGTCATTAGAACCCCTTGGGGGGTAAAAAATCGATCAGCTCTTGTTACAGTCACTTAAATAAACACATGCCTATCTTGTGTGATCACATATTTCCACTTTTCATCCGCCACGTATCGGTCATACAGTTAACGGCAGTTGATCCATCCCTTTTGAACATGGCGCGGCAACAACTTATGAACGTGGCTCTTGTGTCGCTTCTCCACTTGTAAATCACGGTTGATAATTGTATTTACTAAATCACGTACCTTCTGTGCAATGGCCCTTTATATTGGTGGTTACATCCGGTTACTAGTGCCCGAACTTTCCGGACGACTTTAGAAGTACGGTTAGTGGATGGTCTCGGATCGGCTTGCTTTATATAGTCTCAAGAATGGTGCCACTTCTGGTTTTGCCAATGTTATTTAGTACACTTGATATCTCGTTCTTGGAAATACGAAGCCTCGCTTCTTGCATGCTTTCATAATTTCGGAATAGCTGAATTTGACGTCGGAAAAGATTGTTATGTAGCCCTCCCAATACCTGTCAATTTTCGGTGGCATAACTCAATGTTTTTAGCTCGCTGTTCTAATGCTCAAGGCACGTTGTATTGGGTAGCGATTGTTCGTCTGTGACGCAAATTTAACGTCAGAGATAAACAACGTTTTCAAGCCATTACAATCTCTGACGTCAAATTTGCGTCACAGAAGAATAATCGCTACCCAATACAACGTACCCTAAGTATTTTAATAACTGCTCTAACAATAGTCCACGTGACAACTCACGTGAAATGAACGCGCGCGCCACATTTAAATATGCTAATTGTTACCAGAGATCCGTAACAACCCTCTGTATCCAGCGATGAAATGTTCACATTTCTCTTTTATAGCCAAGTGTTTAAAAAATAGTGAGGAAATTTAGAATTGAGTAACGAACATTTTTTTTTTTTTTACAAATATTCAGTAACGAATTTTTTTTTAATAATGCGAGATTGTTTTCTGCAAATGTTCTTGTGGCGAAAATATTCTCAAAGAGTAAATGGTCTTAAGTTTAAAAATTATAAAGCATGAACTGTATCTTGTAGTATAGTCCATATCTTTATCTTGTATGGACTATAGTATTATTGCGCAGACAATAAATTTAATAAAGAAAGATCCATAAATAAAATATTTACGGAGAAGAACCAAGTAACATAAAGGGCAATGCAAAAGTTGAGCCATAGATGGAATGTCGTGGTCCCTATTTGACTGCAATGAATAATGAATATATCTTGCTGTTTAGTATGCTACATGCACGTCTGGACCACAATTTATAAGACGAATGTTACCCACAAATGTTACCCACAATTTATAAGGCCAGCAAACTTTCTAAATGTTACCCATAGGTCTATTACCCAAGAAAATGAATGGAATTACTCTATTTATAATTTTAATATGACTCAGAAATACATATCTTAATTCATGGAACCCATATTGCCGAATAAGGAAATTTCTTTGAATTTTGAAACATTCTGTATAGGGGTAATGGCAGTCCTGTAATCATGTTATTCATGCTTATAATTAAAATTTATAATAAACCCTCACCAAGTTTACGTTACTGTTAATCTCATCTTTCCTTTGTGTTAAACAGACTATGTAATCTCTATGTAATCTTTACAGGGATTATTAATAATTCAGACCCGCGAAATAGAGAAGTGTGTTTATAGAGTAGCTATTTGAACGGGGACAACGTTCCAATTTCTTTTCAAATCGTTTTCTATATATGATCTTCCCTATATGGAGTGCGTTTTAAGAAGTAACGTGTGCATAAATCAGCGTCTTTCACATAAGAGCTTGTATGTTATTCAGTCGCAGTCTCATTTCCAAGCTTTTAACTGTATGTCTGCTTTAATAATTCGCTGTAATAGCGTCTCGATCGGTCGAGTTTTGAAACTTAAATCGACACTTACCTCTTTTAAAATCACTTGAGAGTTAAGCACTAAAATGAATATACATAAAATAGCCCAAACTATAACGCTCAAAAAGCAAAGAAATGCAAATACAAAAAGTTAATGTTGGAAAACTTTATACAAAATAAGCCCGCTAGTCTCTGTTTGCTTTAAGTAACAGCCTATAAAATTTCAAAGAAAAATCTAATATCTATCATAAACTCAAAATGGTTTATTATGCAGTTTTGGATATTGTTATTTACCTGCATTTATGATGTTTTAAAAAATTATTAATGCTTTTAATCCAGAAATGTTTACGATTATTTATACTCCAATTCTATATTGCATAAATAAAAGTTATCTTTCATCCTATCTCGGTTTTCATCCTAAGGTAGTGTTAAAAAGAGTTTGTCGCGAGGTAACTTTGAATTGTGGATTAACTTTAGTATTTAAAGATTTTGCTGAAGAGAATAATTTCTGTCAATTTGATAATGAGATTATTTTAAATACGCGCATAATTCTTTGTCGTTATTATGGCTGAATGATGTTAAATGCAATTCATGTTTACTATCATTTTTAAAGAGAGCTTTCCATCAAAATGATAAAGATCTCACGAGTTACGTCATTACATTAATGTTAATGTGTACAACATAAACGTAAATTTACTGTTCCTCTTAAATATTAACGACATGAATACATTACACGCATGATGTTTAAATCGTGTCACTGAAAAGAATCGGTTTGCATGGCCGTTTTCATCAATTTTTATGCATGCAATATCTGGAAGCCTCTGTCATACGATTTTGTTCAAAAATTCAGATGCGATTTGCAATTTCATCATTGAAAGTTATGCTAAATTAATCTGTTTTATATCTATTGATTGCAATAGTATCCATCATTAGATAATAATTGAAGTTAACTCCCTAGTAATTTCATTCTCCGTCTGCGATTTAAGCAATGTCCTATCTACATTTTAATCATGAACACCTGTTGTTAATGAAGTTAAAAGCCAATGTGTTCTCGTTAATTTTTTAATTATCTCTGGAACTGATTTTGCCATTATCTAATCGTTGCTTGAGTCGTTGAATCTAATTATTGAACTGGTGGCTTCCAAGAATCACTTTTGTCTTGTTTCCAAATTTTTAATGCGTTCTTTTTACGTTTTTGGAACGAAAGGTTTCATTTCAAAAAAGTTCGTTCAAACATAAGAGAATGAAAATTGCTATATTAACAAATTGTAATCACATTCCCTCATAATATAAAATTTAGTACAAATTTATGCAAAATAGTTTGAGATTATGTGATACAAAAGTGCATTAATCACCTATTTAAGAAGTTGGGTAAGTCTAATCATAGAACTTGGGAAAAAAGCAGGACCTAATTAGCTTCGAAAAGGGACTCATTGTTGGTGCTTATTTAGCTGGAACCACGATTGAAAAAACGAAACAACGCACTGGATTCTCGAAAGGTGGGATATCCAAAGTACTCAACCCTTGAAAAATATCCATAATAGGGGCAACTGTGGCTCAAAGACAGTCATTCATGAGCGAGACCGTCATCGTGAAACAACTGACAATTTTGATTTTAACCAAAGCAGCTCCGGGTTCATTTCTGGTAGAACAATGCGCCAGGAATTGAAGCAGTTCCAAATCTGCAGTCGCATATCTGTATGAAAACCCCTGAAATCTTCAAATAATAGAAAAATTTTTTCTACTGCGGGGCTTCTTAATTTTTTTAGTATTTTGCATTCCCAAAAATGTATTAATGAATCTTCATACCCCCTACAAAAATATTATTCGTTTGTTTTATGGTAGAAGTTAGTTCTACTTCAAATGGTTTTATATTTATAACTCATAATACAGAATTGAGTCTCCAGTAGTATATTATTAATAAAGATAAATTCAATATAATGGTAAATGACCCGACGGTCGTTTCGGCTTTACGCCATTATCGAGGGTCTTGAATATACCGGGTGTTTCAAAAATGACCGGTATATTTGAAAAATCAATAAAAACTAAACGGGCAGCGATAGAAATATACCGTGTGTTGCAATATGCTTGGGACAACAATAAATTTTCAGGCAGACAAACTTTCGAAATTATAAACGGTGTATTTCTATTGCTGCCCGTTTAGTTTTTATTGATTTTTCAAATATACCAGTTATTTTTGAAACACCCGGTAAATATTAAGTTACAGAGACTCTTAGAACATTCATGTTATAAATTTTACATTGGAAGAACAGGCTGAAAATTTAAAATTAGATTTAAAGAAGATATTAATTCCATCAAATATGCGCGAAGATGACTTCCGTCAGTTACCTTGGCCAAATCTCAACCACCAGAATGTTTGAGATCTGTTGAAACGACATTCCTACAGCAAGATCCTCTTCCAACCAAGCTACTAGAACTAAAGGAATAGTTGATGAACCTGTCCTTCCATTCACTTACAGGTGCTTCAACACCTTATTAACTTTAGTTAATTTGCATACATGATGCAATTCGGGCCAAAGGGGCTCCAATAAAATATTAAACACAAAATATGTTGTTTTTATCATGTGTACTTTTGATATGATTGCAATAATATTTGCTTCTCTTTTTATGACAGGGAAGTAATCAGGTTGAAATCAATTAATCTTAAATAAGGAATATTTCACTTTTATAAATTAATCTTTTATAAAATATGGATATTTCGCTTAACAAATGCGCTTGATTAATATTCAATAACTTATCTTGTTTTAAAACTATCCTTTTTGTTTGAAATGGTGGATTAAAATTAGGGATGTCCCAAGAAATTGCTATTGCAATAACGAATTAGAAATTCATGGTTAGGTTAGGTTAGGTTAGGTTAGGTTAGGTTAGGTTAGGTCGTGGAATTTTCTTTACTTTTTTTCTCCATTTATTAATTAATATCGGAGGTAATGGCGTGAAAAAACCCTCCAATGACCATTTCCAATTATTATTAGAACTAGAAATTACTAATCACAATAATTAAATAAAAAAATTAATTAAAATATGCCGTACAATTCGAGCTTTTTTTTTTTAATGCTATCGCATTAAGAAATTGATCCAATATCCAATGTTTAATAAATCAGTATCCAATTTCATTTAAAAAATAAATATGAAACCTATATTTAATTAAGAATCAGCTTGATTTTTCCAAGAGCATTTCGATAAATAAACAAGTAATGTGATTTTTTTCACTGAAAGATGGAGTTAAATTAATATATTTTTTTATATTAATAAGCAGAACAAAATTAGGTTATTTTTTATGTTATCTTAACGTTCTTTCGTGTCATTCACAGGGTTTTCTAACAAACATCAAGACACGCCACCATATGAACGAATTGAAATTTTATTGATTTTGAATTATCAAGTTTCATTTCAGTTGCGAGCAAATTAATCCTCTAGAATGAGGTGGGAGGAAAATACGATTAAATATTTTGAAATGAATGCATTTTGTATGAAATTTAAGATTTTTATTTTACAAATGTAATTTCTATTAATTCATAAAATAAACTCTTTGATGTTGAGTTCCACTATAAATTTAAAATATATTTGCCGTCCCTATTTAGCATTCGTATCGGTGTGTTTGGCCATAAAGCGCAGTCGCAACAGTTATTATTATTCACAAGATACAATGTGGAAAATAATGTAGCAGTTAATGGTTTCATTTTATTATTGAATTACGACCATTAATTTAGTGACATTCGATTCTGAAGGTATGCTAAGCATGGAAACTTAGCCCAAAGGACGAAAAATAGAATTTATCAGAACCGAATGTAAACGGAGAACAAACTACGAGATCGGCTCAGCGCTTGAAATGTTTTATAATTTTTTTTATGGAGATGATTGCGTTCTACGCAATATTTAACAGACAGTAACCAGTAAAATGGGGGCAACTTCATAAATTCTAAGCGTTTATTTGAAAAATACATAATGAGCAGCGTAATTACTAATTTTCTTGTACTCAACCGAATTCATAAATATTTTTCATTTATGATTTATAAGTAAGGATTTTTTATGATTTGAGAGTGAACTTGTTGGTAAAAATCTGTTGTTTTTTTTTTAATTTTTTTTTTCTGCTATTATGTGCCGACGGTTTCCTTTCTTCTAGAATTTAGCATTTGGTTTGCGAAAATTAACGATTTTGTATTAGAGCCAAATAATTAATATTCATTACATGTTCCTCTTGTCAAGTAATTTACACGGAGATCCGTTTTCAATAAATATCCACCTTTGACATTTCCCTTCATTAAAAATAAATTTAAACGTGTCTCCAGCCTTAATGTAATTAGCATTTGAAATCACCTTGTTGCATCAGGCTTAGAAAGCCATTTGTTGGGAAAAAAATGCATACAAAATTATGAAAAGGAATTTTAATTAAGATATGGGGAAGAATATTAAATCCATTAGCGTAATTTCTGAAGAAAAAATTTAAGTATTAGGCCTTAATACGAAAATGTGTTGAATGTTGACTGCTTTTATCTGGCTTTCATGAAGTTGTGAATTTCTTTTTATTGCTGGTCCTGTAATTCTGTTTATTTGTTTTTATGGACGCAGACTTGAGAAATCAAAAACTTAATTTAATTTATGTTTGTACAATAAAAAAACCAATATTATTTCAGACTACAATGGAGGCGGACGTTATAGGGCACTTTCAAGTTTTTTTTGTAGCGATAGGCGAACGGGTTGTAGAGATTTTGAGGAGAGAGGAGGAGAGGGTGGTGTTGAGGGTGACGAAGAACAGCTCCCTTCCATTGGCCAAGAGTTACCATCTCGTTTTACGGCCTCTTAAGAGCGGCTAATCTTTTCTTCTCACTGTTTTTTAAAACACTTAATCGGTTTAGTTTTCTCGAGAGGTTTGACATTCCCTTCAATTTCCGGTTGTCAATTGGTTTCACCGTCAGAGCACGAGAGTGGTTCCACGCAGTAACTCAGACAGTGAAGTTTGGTGGAACTTCACTGATGTCGCTTTTATTTCTCTTCTTCGTTTGTTCTTTCATGTCAAATCGAAATATTGACAGATTAAAAGCTGCAACTGCAAAACTTTGAAGTTCCTAATCATATTTCGAACTGGTTTATTTTCTACAAAATTCTGCACAGCTCTTTCGCTTAAATGCTAATGCGTAATTATTGATGATTATTGAAAGAAATTAAGAATGAAACATTACCACGAAAACAATATAAAATAGAATCTCGAGATTACTCGTGAAGTCTCCAACAAATAGTGTAAAATTAGAATATGTACATAATTTTTAATAAATTATGCGCATTTCCCTAAATTAATTAATTTTTCTTAAGTTTTTTACTGAAAATTGCGGTGTACGTTTCACCTATCCAGCTCACTGGGACTTGTCCTTTAGGAAAGAAATTTTCAACAGGCGAATAATGAACATGCTCTTTATTTAATAACCATTCATATCTCTTTTCAGGACTGCTGATCCAAACTTGTGCCAATGATATCATCTAAGCTTCATTATTCCTTTTTTTATTCCAATTGAGAATATGGAAATTTTCAAGAGATTTTTGGAACGGGAAATGCGGCGTGATTTGCAGTAAGGGAGGGAAGAAAAAAGTCCAATGATTGTGGGATTTGAACTCTACTCCTTCAACGTATCGTCTACAGTCTCCAGCGCTCCTCCACGACTTGAAAAACTATGCCAACATAGCTTATATAATTTCAGCAACTGCGTCTATAATACGCTGTTTCAATTGTTTAATGCAGTGGATCTTCACTTAGTAAAGCGAAGTGTCACGTGGATTTCGTCAAGAAAAGAGAAGACGGATGACGTACATAAGCGAGCTGACGTCGGCGTTGTCATCCCGAAGGAATCCGGTGATCGACAGAAATCGAGACAGAAAGGGGAAACATGGAGCCGACGAGGTAGGAGGCAAACTGGTGGTCGTCCGCATAAAGAATGCTACGAAAGCCCGAGTGAGGGGCTCCGACGACACGAGCGAGAAAGTACACGCTTTCCTACGGACTCCATGCTCCAAGCGACAGTCACGAATTCATTGCCAAGCGACGGGAAGTACGACGATAACTACGTGAAGGCGGTCGGCGAGCGACGCGACTGCGAGGAACGACGGCGAGCATACGACGACGATTGGAGCTGCGAGTTGAAACAGGACCCGGCCGAGCTGCAAGGTAAGCTGGAAAAAAGCCATTGAAAGGCTATTAGTTTACCTAAGTTCGCCCTCGCTAACGACGGAGGATTTATCGAGCTCCGACGAACCTCCCCCCACCGTGAAAGAGGCAGTGACAGATAATAGACGGAGCCAACGCAACGAAAACGGAGGAATGCGGTATCGGCAAAGTTTCTCGGACCACGGAGGACTGTAATCCGTGTTGACTATTTCTCTTCTCTACAAATAAACAGAGTGAGTAATTTAACCGTATTTCGCACTCTTATCCAAACTACCGTGATTAGAAAATTCCGAGCTGTCTTCTACCCCGATGCAAATGAACTGACGGAAAATGACGAGGCCTTGGGTGTTTTACCGTTCTCCATTCGTAACTACTGCTTAAACGGTGCAGGCGGTTTCATTTCAGGGTGCTCGTCCTCTTTTCCTTAGACTTTCTTACATTTTCGTAAATTTGAAACAAATCAGGCTTTATTGATACTTACTAGAGCCCTGCGATCCATCAAAAAATAATCGAAAAAAAAAATCGCTTTTTAAATAGAAATAATCGATTTCTTTTGCTTCCTTTAGATATCGATTGTTTTCGATAGAAACGATTCTCTATTCAAAATGGCGGATAAGGATGAAGCAACACATGTTTCCCGCAAATCATTTGTTTGGAACCATTTCAAACTTGAAGCAAATAGAAAATTTGCCAAATGGTATCAAAGTTATGCTATCAATTTCATAAATACCGAATTGAAACGTTTGTTACAATTTGAAAATAATGAATTTGAAACAATTCAAGATTCTAAAAAAATCTTCTGAAACTGGTGAGTGTGATTTATGGCGTCAAAGAAATCTTAAATTAGTATGTACACAAACACGTAGTACTTTTACTACAATTACAAAAGAATTGATTACTGAATTAAAGATGTACTTAGATTCAAAAGTTGTATGTGCTAATTTATAGATTAATAAAGACACGACTGTTTATTCACTGCATTTTAACCCTTGAGTAGTAATTAGTATAGATTAATAAAGACTCCAGGTAGTGGTAACGTTAGGTCTTTGAGACCCCAGTATATAAAAAAAATTTAATAAATTATTGAATAACTAATGTTATTGCTATCAAATTTTTCACATTAATTGCACGAAGACTGCTAATGAAATAAACATTGTTTGTATTGAAGAAAGCTTTCCTATTAAGCAGGAAATATTTTTTAATACAAAAATTTGCAAGAAAAGTATATCTTCTCAAATATATTAAATTTATTCCAGTTCTTCTGCACATAAATTTAAAAAAATGCTTGAATATTTTCAACATATATATCAGTTATATATTTATGACATAATTTACAATTAAATTTAATTTTGGAATTTTTACCATAGGCATAACCTTAATAAAAAAAGTTTCGTGAGTGGTAACGTTGGGTCTGGGGGGCAGTCGTAGCCCAGTTGTCTCGCCTTGCTCAATGCAATGGTGGAGATAAGCAACCTTGGGCGCGGCTAATCACAGGTTGGGTGACCACCTGGAAATTTCCATCTCCCTCCGTGCTTCGGAGGGCACGTAAAGCCGTCGGTCCCGGCTGCTGCGACCATCTTACAGCAGTCATTAAGATATATGGATGACGCAAAACTCCCGCGGAGCGATAATCTACCCTCTGTACCAGATAACGATAACGTTGGGTCTAAGAGACCGAAGTTCACTTTACACATTAATAAGAAAACTAAATGTAACAAAACCTGGGACTCAGAGTATTTAGAGAATGGGCAGATAGAAAGGTACAAGGAGATTGACAGTGAACAACTCATTTATAGTACTTTAAATCATATTGACGTTACCACTGAAGGTTTACCTCAGAATATTCCACTCATTCACTTGATGGAATAAGATTTCTTAGGAAGGGGGCTATTTTTTATCCCCAAATATTGATCCAATTTTTGTCATTTTCTCATTGCTGCCAAACAAATTATCTTTTTTACAATTCTCACAAAGTATTATAGTAAACAGGTAAATTCTGATAAATGTTCTAATTTAAAAAGTAAAAGCAATGCATTTTGTAATGTAAGAATCGATTATTATCGATACTTGTTAAGAAGTAGAATCTATTCCTTTGAAGAATCTAATGTTGGAATCGATTTTCGATAGTTGATCCATCGCAGGGCTCTAATACTTACCCTTGTGAGCCACAGCTATAAACAGCGGATCACATGCTTAACCATTCTGCCATATTTTAGAAGGCATCGAGTATCACCGAGGCGTAATAGACATTTAATAAACTCTCGTGGACCCTTTGATATATCGGATCGCTAAGTGAATTATCGTTTTGTGTTTGTACAATTTTAGAGCGACATTTGGATGACGTCAGCGTAAAGTTCGTCGCTGAGCTGCGGATCGTACCGTATCAGCCCTCATCTCAATACAAGTGCGTCACGCTCAAGTGTGTTCAAGTATTTATGTGCTTCGACGTGGTTATTCATCTCTGATAGGAAATGTGCTTCATGATGTCTGAGTGGTGTTGATATTTTTTTTTACGGGTAAAGTGTGATTTCGCCCTCGTCCCGTGATTCTACAATTAGAGTTACGTTTATTTCTTTGTCAAGTGCTTGTGGTAAAGATTAAAGTGCTAAAGTGTTTTCTTTTGTGTGGAAAAAGGTGCTCAGGCAGCAGAAAACAGTTCTCACTAAGGTCTGCCAGTGTGTGTTATTTTCATAAATATTATTCTGTTTAGAAAGGGGCTTCGCCGTCGACCTACATTATCAGCGTATGATGTGATCAGATATATTAAGCTCCTACTACGATTGTGTGAAGATACAGTGTTGTCTTCTTCGTATTACTGTGCGAGTGGTGTTACGTCTTTTGCCATTGTTTATTTGCCCGAAAAAACAGTGACGTCAGTAGCAACGGTTATTAAAGTGCAAGTGTCAAGGGTTACACTTGAATTGCTGTTATACTTACCATTGTGCTTCAACCGGCGTTGGTTCCTCGACATTATCTTGTCGCAAGCGTGCTACGAGATTTCGACGGAACAGCCCACGAGCGACGGTAGACGGTCATCTATCGTTTTATTTCCCGAACGTTTTATGTCCCGAACGTTAGGATCGCTAAGTGTATAACTTTATTTCAACAAAAGAGCATCACTTCGCTTCCCGTTCTCCTTCTTCCCTGCAGTGACCGTTGATGCGAACCACATTGTGTCTGTTGGAAATGTCGGTGACCTGCACATTTCGATAACGGCAATTCGTCGTTTCCATAAAAACTCGAGTGCCAAAACAAGACGGGTGGAACTCTTATATACAATGTGTATGTGTCAACTACTTTAAGACTGACAATCAACCAAAGAAACTTTACTTTTGACTCAGTGCGCAAAACTTCCACTGTGCTGACTTATTTTTGTTTGTTTTCTTATTTTGAGTATCCAATAAAATACTGTTTATTAAATCCTTTGTCCAAATTCTCTGCTAAATCCACATAACACGAAGACTTAATAATCTTCCATACAAAAAATAAGCTAATGCTCTATCCTATTAGAACAAACTGGTGTCAATAATTTCACCAAAAGCCAACTGCAGAGATAAAAAATTTTCTACGATACGAGTTTTGTGTTTCCAGTAATTGTATGTTCTGCAAACACGCAGGGTCAGCAAGACCGTTGTCTTCGTTCTCCCTAACTATACATTAATCTTACTGTATATGGTTAACATTCTTTCGCATTAATTGCAAAAATGAGTCGGGTCCTTTTTAGTCACTCTGTACAGTAAACTCGCTTTATTGTTAGCTGGTCATATAAACTTGGATTTGAGTGTAAGTTTTTTCATCCAATGATGCCCTATTGCAGTGAAAGGCTAATTTATTCCAGCAAAATTGGATAAAAGTGATTCTTGATTCCCGGCTTTGCAAGAAAGATTGGTTTATATTCCATAAATGCAGGGTGGGGCGCCACCCTAAATTGTAAATATGGAAATGCAGATTTTTCATAACGAGGTAGTTAGTTTTCCCCCGGCCAATTACAAAAAAAACCCTGCAATTTTTCTTCTAATCACTCATTGCAATCTGCCAGGGTATTTGACGTACTTTATCCTTAAAACATACACACCCCAACCTGTGCAAATTTGGTGAGAAGAATATTTTTTTCGAATGTTTTAACTTTTTGACCGCTATGTCTCAACCTGGATTCAGGCGATTTTTGGTTATGTTGTTATTTGAATAGTTGAATTTAGCAACCCAATAAGTGATATTGAATCGCTTGTTCATCTAAGGGCTAGAACAACATAGCATATTGCAGCAATTCCAGGAAACTGTTCTAAGCACGTGTCGAAACTTACATTTCCAGCACGCGGAACTTGAAGAATTAACGAAAATTGATGAACTTAAAGAATTGACGAAACTCTTGTCAACTTCTTCATTAGTACCTGTGATTTCGTCATTTCTTCAGTTTCTTCAATTCTTCAAGTTCATCAATCTTCATTAATTCTTCAAGTTCATCTAATTAAGGCAATCTTAAAATAAACAAAATAATATCACTAGGACTTAAATTGGTGACTTTTATTATGTTTTATTTTATTTTATTTATTTAACTCATTATTAAAAAGAGATTTATACTTTACTAGATGTTATTTATAACTTTTTCCGTAACAGCAAAATCGAAAGCTTACATCCAAGATTATACCATGCATTGAATGAAGACGACTCCGGTCGAAGAAGACCACCACTGCCACCTATACGTAGGAGATTACTTGAAAACAGTTTGCTAGCGACATGGACAGGAGTAACTGTTCGCCGTATTCAAAAGTGTCTCGACGCTTATGAAAACCTCTCGTAATTGTATAAGTCAAAGAGGACTTATATCTATCTCTTGATGTATGTATGAATTTAGTGTTACAAGTTTATATAGGGTGATTCAAATCGTGTGTAAAACAATTTAAGGGGGTATTATAGAGGTCAAAGTAAACAAAAAAAGTCCTATGAACATGGGTCTGAATTTGAACGGTAACTGAGATATGAACAGAAATAAAAATGCCGCCACCAAGATCAACAAGTTAATAATTTAGGTCCTGTAAAGCCATAGATTAATGAAATTTGTAGGAATAACAGGGTACATAAGACTGTGTACACAGTTAAAATTTGATTGAATTCCAACAAGAAGTTTCCGAGTTACGCAGTCAAAATTGTGACAACTGCTGGTTAGTACTCACAAGTGAACACGTATTAAGATGTTGAATGAGTAACTCGGAAACTTCTTGTTGGAATTCGATCAAATTTTATTGGTATACACAATTCTATGTACCCAGTGTTGACCTCTATAATACCCCCTTAAATTGATTTACACACGATTTGAATCACCCTGCATAGATTTTTCTTTTCCTAAATGGTGTGTATATCTTTTTGGGAAGGTATAATGCGCTAAAACAGAATAGACAATAAAACAATATTACGGGATCTTGAACGTATATAGTAACGGACTTTGTCCGGAACGAAGTTACAAAGTATCTAACTATGTATAATAAAATTTTAAAGAACGCCCACATGTAAGAAAATAATATAATTAATAAGTCTCCACCGATGATTTCTGTCGATCTTCATTTCCGACCAAATGACGAGTTAACTTAAACGGTTGGTTGCGCTGACTTATGGCCTTTTAGTTAATGGCCTGTTAACAGCGACATTATTTGCGCCATAAATTTTCCTCCTAGTTTTGCGGAAGTCACTGTCAAGATGAAATCCGTTTTCCGAAGACATATTCTATAGAGACAGGCAACTAGGAAGGCGCACGTAATTACTTTAATGATTTTTCTAGCAAACAAATTGTTTATTTTTTTGTGCAAAACAAATTTTGTAATGATCAATAATGATCCACTTTTGAAATATAATTTTTGAGTCAAAACATAATAACCACTTTCCGGTTTTTTTTACATTGCAAAGTCGATTAAGTCTCGTTTTTTTCCCTAACACCAACAAAGATTCTATCAGCAATATTTGTTTATATTCCATTTAAGTAAATAAACACTGAAAGTCCTTGGGTCTTCACCTTTGTTTACTTTGAGTTATGGGTTGACGTTATCTCGGAAATTTATACTGAAATTGAGCAAAGTACTTTAAATTTGAAAGGAAAATCTTTCTAAAATCGATTTTTTCAAACTTGCATCTCGTTACTTTGAGATAAGACTATATAAAGGACTATATATAGTGGTGTTAGATTAGACGATCTAACTACCTGGTTTTGAATTTCTGACTTTATTCAGCACATCTCGTGTTGCAAGCAGGTTGCGAAACGCAGTCTGGACACTTTAGAAGGAATTAATCTTCAAATAACTATTCAGATGAAAACCTTTTGCTCTCCACAAAAAGTCCATGTTGAAGTGTGTCTCATGATTGCGTCCTCACTAACAACGCATAAAATGAAGTTTCTACAGCTCGAATTTCATAATGGTACATGTATTTTAAATGTTGCAGAAATTTCGTGACATAACAGAAAATAGAAAAGAAATTCCCAAATATTGGCATTAACGGAAATATTTAATTTCCCCGTAGGAATTTAAACACGGAAAGTTTACTTCACTAGTATCATACCTCTCAGACGCGGTCGAGAGGAAGCACGTGCTTCCCGAGCTATCGGGAGAAGATCAAGAAAGAAGCACGTGCTATCCAAACGATCGTCGTCCCCCGCTGATGAGAGTAGTGGCGTCCGCCACTCAAGGATAAGCAATGTAGTCAAAGGTCTACTAATGAGCGGCAACTAGAAACGGCGTAAAATTCAAAGGAGGAGACAGCTCCTGGAGCAGTCGTCAGTGATGAAACAAAGGAGCAGTCGCCAACAAGAAAGAGCAAGGAAGATGGTTCGAAGCCAAAGGAACCAATTAAGGCGACCTCCGAAAGAAGATGGAAGAAAATTTAGATGGAGATCGTCAGCCAACACAAAGAGTCCCACTGTCTGAATGCGAGGATAACTGCCAGACCCACAGCAAACATAACAGATCCAGATAAGCGACTTGGGGAAACCGGTCCATGCCAAGTTTTTGCACACCCACGCTGGTTCTCGTAAAATTTTTATCAGGACGTCGGATGCGAAGATTGTCTCCAGCATATCCCCAGCAGTCTTTCCGCACATCTTGGCACTCATCATACGAAACATCTGTGTCATCTAGTCATCCAGTAGCAGTCTACGAAAGAGTGACGCGATGCCGACGGATCACGATAGCATCGTTGCAGGAAATGTTGGTGGCGGGGGGAGGCTGTTGTCACATGGCGCGTTATATTTCCCTATCTGACACCACTGATATTAGCAGTAAGCGCTTGCGTTAATTTACAATTGAGTATCTTAGAATAAGAAGTGGGAAGTGTTTGTCATTGTCTAATTTTATCAATGTTTTATTACTTCTATTTGTGCAGCCGCCGTTATTCCGGGGAATCAAAGGACAACCCTATGGCACAAATGACTGTCTGAGCCAAATAGTAAGCACAATTACGATTTTGCCACCTACTCACGAGGCTGAAGATCGACCACGAATTTAATTATTCTAAATTTCATTATTATTTGCTTTGTGATTACAAAGGTTTTCCATTTTTCAAATTGTATCTATCTCTCTATTTATCTATCAAAATCGTTCAGTTTCAACTCTGCCATGTTTGACCTGCTCTACTCACGTAAAATCACATTTATCATGACAATCAGCAATGCGATACATCATTATCGCATTCGGAAAAGATACTGAACGCTTGATGAGACGAAGCTTTCAAAAGTTTTGTTCAGGAAATATGAGCCTGCAAGTTTGAAACTGTTCACTCTGGTGGTGATCTGAAGGTATATATCGAAAACAACCCTCTTTAACTATTCGAGAATTAGACAATGGTTAGAGTAAACATGGCTACAGTTTCCAGCATCTTGCAGCTAAGGAAATGTGAAAAAGCTCGATATGGGTTTTATATAATTTGACGGAGAGACAAAACTGCAACTCTTGGAGTTCTGCATATCATTGAACAGAAGTGAGCAGGAAATTATTGATTTCTCGTGCGTCTGGTGACATGGAATGAGAAATGGATATTCTACGACAATCGCAAACATTCCTCACAGTAGCTGGATGCCGGGGACAGACTACGGTGGTGACCAGACTTTTCATAAAAATCGGGACGGGACACTTGGGGGAGGAGACAATATTTTTTTGGATAAATATAATAATATGCAATAACAATTTATTTTCAAATTATGACTACTTCAAAAACTCTAAAATAACCATTCTTAACTTTTCCTTTCCGTTTCTTTTTATTTCATAGCAAACTTTTAACATAACTTATCCTAATTTTCTTATAATCTGTGATGTTGTTAAACATAATGTGAAAACAAAAGAAAAACTTAGTGAAAACATACATCGCACGGACTACTTTGACCTCTGAGGATATACCTGACGTCCGATATAGTGGATGCTGGGAGAAGCTGAAGTAGCTTGTGTCGGTATGAGGAGAATGCGACTGAAGGAATCTCCTCCCGAATATCTTTGAGTAATTTTTATATAAATCCGAACAGTCGGGACAAACAACCGAAATCAGGACAAATAAGCGTCATAATTTACCTTCCAAAAGCGGGATAATGGTCATCTTAGTACATCGAAACCAAACGAAGAAATTGGTTACGGTTATGTTTAAATAAATGGGATTTACACATTACAGCTTCTTAGGAGTTTGCGAAACCATTAAGCACAGTATAACTGTCAACAACTCGACATTTTGCATCAGAAATTATAGTCTTCAGAGTCATCATTGAATCTAAAGGTGTTATTCTTCTCCATGATAATGCTAGAACTCTTGTTTTACGACTGATGGCTGAAACAAGATTTGAATTTGAAATTCTATCTCACGCATTTCACTGTTCAGGCTTGTACCTCCCTTGCTTTTCGGACCATTTCTTCTTAAAGAAATTCTTCGGACCATTTCCCTTTAATGAAACAGTATAAACCGCCTTTAAAGAATTTTATAAATATTAGTTCTTGTAACCGGCATAAACATGTTTTGTTATCTGTGGGAAAGTGTATTACTGCAGATGGTGTATGTTTGAATAAATATTTTCATTTCTCCTGCGTTAATAAAATGTTTTCCATACTCTCACTAATTTCATATAGAACATCCGATGTTTCACGCTTTTCCTAGAAACGAAATGAATTCACTATATCATGATATTGATTTTCATCGTGCGAATAGTAACGCTTTTATCTCCAAACAAGACTGTATATGGGATGTAGTTTTCCTTATATAGTTTAAGATTTACAGTACGCTAACATAAAAAGGAGAAATTTTCAATAACGCTTTTCTTCCCGACAAAAGTTGACGTAAACATGTGTACTAGAAAACAACTGTGACTGTCTTTGATACGAGGATTGAAACGATTTAAATAAAGGTCAGGTCATACTCTATATAGAGGAACTCTTTGTCTATAAATGGCACTATTCAAATGGTCTCCACTAGTGGACTTTACATTGACGCCCTCTTTGAACAGGTGTCATAAATACTCTTTCGGTCACCCGATGGCCTTCCACTATGCAGTTTGTTGGTTTTATATTCTTTAAAATTTTCACGCAAATTGTTATTGATTGTAACTTACCAAATATATTTTTGAAGTTCTTATGGATGTGGGCAGCAATACAATCATCTGTTTTAAGAACTCCTGTTTATTTCCACTTCATACCTAACCATCTGAAATGTAAGAGTATTAAACTGACAAGGGGACCGCACGGACATGTAATCACGGGTTTGGTTGAAATTTTAGGAGGTCAATCTACAAAGTTAATGTACCTTCTGGGTAAAAGGATTTGACTCAATGGCCTTTCGTTTCGGAGAAAAAAAATTTTTTACATTTATTATCGCAGTGCTAGATAAGCCAAATGGGAGGAAAGATATACAACTTAAAGATATACAACAAAATTTCTTTTTTGGTGCTAGGACGACAAGAACTGCCTTTACGGCCCTGTGGCAGTTCTTGTCGTCCTCGCTCATATTGTATGTTGCTGCGTGCGTGAGCGAAGTCGGGTTGTTCTGCGGCAGGACCGCAGTTGCAGAGACCGTCTATTGGGACAAGTCAATAGAGTCACTTAAGCAATTATCAGTAAGGGTAGCAAAACATGGCAGAATATGTATTATGAGCTGGGAAGTAATGGGTAAAAAGAAGAAATTGCATGGGAGAGTCCGGAGCTTGACATTAGGTCTAAAAGATTATCTAAACTAGGTGAAGATTTGGAAAAATCAAGATTAAAATCACCCATTATAATTAGTTTTTTATTTGTCAAAGTAAGGTCTAGGAGCATTGAAGAAATGTAATCTAAAAAAAAATGGAAAATGGAGGACGGTAGACTGTACTGAAAATGAGATTGTTGTTGATAATGACCGATAAAATCTCATAATCAGGGGTAATTTCAGTATAATTAGTGCAGAGGGTATAACGCATTGAATTTGCAATGAACAGCGCAATACTTCATCCTTTCTTTGTGTGGCAATGGATGGCTGTTGAAGTATAATCATCTATAGCGGGGATTTCATAATTAGAATTCGTCCAGGTCTCCGTAAAAGCAATTATATATGGAGGGATTTTAAGAAGGGATAGGGACAGGAGAAAGGGGGTAAAATTCTTCTTAATACTTTGAATGTTCAGATAGTAAGAAAATAAGAGAGGTTTAATTAGATCAGGATTAAAGGGGGTTGAAGTTGTTTAGTGAAAAATTGTATAATTATAGGTTGTCATAGAAGCAGTTTACTAGCAAATATCAGAAGAGACTATATTGGAATTAAAAACAGTTGTTGAGGAGCCGGGAGCTGTCGTGGTTGTGAGTGAGGGATTAGTGAAGATTGAGGTAGATGGTAGTAGGATGAATCAAAATTTTGGAAGACGTGATTATTGTACAATTGTTAGCGTAAGCAGGGGTGAGTAATAGTAAAAATAACACAAACTAAAAGGATAATCACCAAATAACGGGTGAGATTGAAGTATTACCTAAACGTTGAAGATCAGTTGAGTTCTGTATGATGATAATTTCTATGTTGTAACCTTCGCAAGAATTCTCCCATCAGAAGCTCAGACATTAACGGGGCCCGAGTTTGGATTTGGCGGAGCATAGAAGGAAGTGTCGGGAGGGAGTCAGGTCCTCCGCAATATCTACGGGTGTGCCTTTTAGCTTCTTCCGGTTTTTTATTATGAGAACTTTTTGCACAGGAGAGGTGAATGGCAGCAGGATTGGGCGAGTCTTGCTGGGAGAATGAGGACTAATGCGGAATGCAGTGTAGATTGCCGAAGAGTCCAGTGAAACGTCGAGCTTAAAGGAAAATAAGTTTAGACATTCGGAAACAGTGTTCTCCGTCGGAATCTCTGCAAGGCCGTATATCATTATATTGGAACGTCGCCCATATTGATCGATATCGTCAATGTTCTGTTGCATGGTGGAAAGTAAATCACTGGGAACCGGAGCGGTGGACGGATCCAAAGAAGAAGGCGGCAAGTTGAAGTTTGAAATTGTAGGCGATTGCTGAATTCATCGAGGCGAGCTTCAGCTGATGAAATACGGTTGATTATGTCAGTAAATAGGGTGTCGATCTTAATGGTGAGACGCTGAAGAAGGAAGTTAAATAGGCTATCAATATTGGCCGGATTTGTTAAGTAATCTGAGACTGCCTTCTCAATGGCGGGATAAATAGATTCGTTCAAGAAAGATGATGAGGGCGAGCTCAAGACAGTGCTGCGGGTCATTGGTTTACCAGCCGCACCTTTCTGTTTTGCTTCGCGTGACGGCATAATAATAAATTGTGCTGTTGCTATGGGAGTGTATTAAATTAAAGATTTGGCATATAGTTGCAGGAGAAAGTCAGACAAAGGTAAAAAACAAAACAAAAAAAGTCGCCCAAACTACCTCAAAATTCTTAGAGTGAGATTACATGTGGCTCGTTGGCTTCAGGATGATAACAATGAAGTAGGTAAATTAGCTGTCGGTTTTCACAACAATAGACGTCAGAAAACAGATATAAAGTCAAATTGATTGTTTAAAATTAAAGTTTTTATGGTGATTTAACGAGATATAAATTAGGATCACGGTCTATAGATATTCATGGTCATCGAGCTTCGGCCATTTTCTATTGTTTCGAGAAGCTAAAGAAAACAGATCGCGCCAGGTGCCGCATAGATCGAATCAGGGCCGACCGTGACCTGCGATAGAGGTTTTTCATTGAAATTGAAAATGAAAGTAAATTTTCTGTCTGTCAATAGGGCGGCGCTGCAGGCGTTTTTGGGCCGAATGTACATGCAGCGCCACTTTTCAATAGAGTTCCCGCCCTATTGGGAGCTAGAAACTGTAGCTTCATTTTAACAATGGAGCTCGATGACCATGAATATCTATAGACCATGATTAGGATTCAATAGAAACCGGGAGATACACAACCTATAGCTTCGTGAGATGAGATCCCAACGATGATCCCAACACTAACCTACAGTATTAAAAGCAGTGGATTTAAAACAGGTAGGCACAACCAGAAGCAGTCAGAACGTGGAAGAGATGAGAAACGATGTTGACAGCGATTACATTCGACTTCACTTAAAGGAGTGAAATTCGGTATGCAGATTCCTCTAAGCAAGCTCAACATCACTGTAAAGTTTGGGCCAAATTGTCCCAATAGGGCCGGAGTTGTGGGGGTGGCAGTCACTAGGTCTTTAGAACTATGGCAACATATGGCATGTGATATACACTATATGATCACAAATATCCGGACACATGCACGTTTGCGCTCTAGCCATGATTTCATGGAAATCAATAGGGCGTTGCACATCCCTTTGCCCGAATCACAGCTTCCACCCTTCGGGGAAGACTTTCCACCAAATGTTGGTAGGTACTTTCCGGAATGTTCCTCCATTCCTCCCGAAGAGCGAGAATCAGTTCAGGTACAGAAGTTGGCCGATGTGATCTGGCCCGTAAGCGTCTTTCCAATTCATCCCACAGACTCTCTATAGGATTGAGGTCGGGACTTTGTGCCGGCCAACCCATTTCTTCGACCCCTGAGTCCGTAAACCACTGCTGTTCACGCCTCGCTTTGTGGCACGGAGCATTGTCGTGTTGGTAGAGAAATGGCCCGTTTCCGAAAAATTGCCACAACGTTGGAAGTGCACAGTTGTCCAAAACATTCAGATAACGGTCGGAGTTCATGATTCCTTGCACAGGAACGAGCTGGCCGAGTCCGTACCATGAAAATGAGCCCCACACCATGACTCCTCCTCCTCCGAACTTGACTGTGGGCTCTGTGCACTCAGGTAAGAAGCGTTCTCCAGGTATGCGCCAAACCCAAACTCGTCCATCGGATTGCCAGAGTGTGTAGCGAGATTCGTCTGTCCACATTACACGTTTCCATTGGTCCATTGTCCAGTTTCTGTGGGCTTTGCACCACTCCAGACGTCGCTTGGCGTTGACTCTGCTGATGTGGGGCTTGTGGGCAGCAGCACGGCCATGGAATCCCATCGTGTGCAGTTCCCGACGAATTGTCATGGTACGGGCATCATTTGCAGAGGCGTTTCGAAACTCTGTGGCAATTTTTTCCGCCGAGGACTTCCGGTTGCTGCGGGTGACACGACGAAGCACTCGACGGCCTCTGTCCGTTAGTTTCTTGGGTCTACCGGTTCGTTGTTGAACTGTTGTTGATCCCCGGGTCTTCCATTTCATAATGACATCGCCTAATGTTGACTTGGGTATCTGAAGAAGGCTGGAAATGTCACGCCCGGACTTGCCGCATAGGTGACATCCAACGATGGTTCCACGTTGGAACTCACTGAGCTCTGCCAAACGACCCATTCTTGCCAATGTCCAAGCAGAGTTGTGTCTGAAGGTGTGGGAAGCTATTTAAATGATGTGCAAGTCATTATCATGTGACATTGGGCCAATCGATGATCTGTGAGGGGTGTCCGGATATTTTTGATCATATAGTGTATCTTTCGATCGGAAATGATGAGAAACGAAAGAAAATAGAGCTCTTTTTCATTTTCTAAATACTACGTTCGAGAAAATCAATTTTTCGATTAAAAAATGGGGGGAGGGTTAAAAAGTGCAGATAAAAGGGTAAAAATAGATGACCTCAGCGATTCCGCTACTTTCCTATACTTTCCTCGGGAGGGTTGATTTCTTTTTGTTTCAGATAAGATGGTAAGCAGGCATTATTTTTCATACGAATCTATTATCAGGATGGAATTTTGGTAAAATATTATTTATGACCAGTCTGCATTTTGAAGATTATCCAGGTTTTTTGATTACGTGGGAAATTTCATTCGAATGACTTAGAATAAGCGTTTACTATATTTAGGTTGTAGCGTAATTGTATAACAAGCATACATAACTTATTAGATTGGAGGTGGCCATTGCTTTTTTTTAGTGTAGAGTTTAAGCTCGTACAACAATGTGGAAATGACAGTTTTATCACTTAGGTCAGGTACAAAGCCATCAGGATCAATTTTCTTTTTGAAACGAAGAAGATCATCAGTCGGAAGACAATGAGAAGCACGTCATGTTCAACTTTGTGAATCCGATCACAAATCATGATGGCTTAAGCAGTACTGATCACGACCACTTCATTAATAGATACGGGTTTCATATTCAGGCAAATCCATCAGTGGGGTTCAATATCAGCATCAGTGCATGAGCAGCCAATAGGCACTTACTATTCTTTATCCTGATTTCTTTGCACTATAATTGGAAATTTTAGGATGATAATAAAAAGACTTCATCCAGGATTTCTCCGGGCTTGATCGTTCCCAAAACTGAAGCCAAATTCTCCCTGTGAATTGCAATGCTGATCCGCTGGATGAGAAATGAAGTAGCTCGAGTTTCTTCTGTAACAAGGGCAATTTTAAGCCCCACTTCCTTTAAGAACTTGAGACCTTCTTGTCCCCTAAAGCCACTTGTCTTCACCGCCAACGGGATGAATTGATATTGGCCTAAAAGGAGTGCATATTTTTTCTTCTCTTCCGCTCCGTTTCTGGCAGCAAGTCCTACATTGTTCGAAGTCTTTTCTAGTACTGAAGGGGCGAACGTGTCCCTACATGTAAAGTCCCATAAGAGACATTTTCCTCTCGACCATGGGACAAAGGTGAGTCCGTCAGCTTGCATCCCATCCGATCTTGAGCAACCAGGTAGCTCCTGATTGCAAGGCTCGTGCGATAACATCGTTGATGGTCCAATGACGTGGGCTTCGACCGGCTGAGCGTCGGCAAGAAAGTCCATGAAGACCTAGGGAACCACATTTGCACCGAAAACGATTGTCTGTGGGTGAACAAAATTACATCTCAGGCGTAAAGCGTACGCTGTCCGAAATGCCTCATTCTCTAAATTTAGCCCGAGTTGAGGTGACGGCAATGCTTACAACCAAGCTACTGTTTTTTCAGTAACACATGCAAGCATGCGCGCTTTATGGGCATCTGTAGAGGCTCTTTCCGTAAGAGCGTCGACTTTGGACTTGACGAGGGGCTTGTCCCATCTTTTTGAGACGTTTTATTAACGAGGGAAGGGGACGATTTATTAGTTTAAGACGTATAGTGGAAACATGCTTTTGGAAACATTTCAGTTCTATTAATGTTATTACCTTAACAAATCAGTTTAAAGGCAAGTATTGGATTATCGTAAATGTCATGAGCATTTTGCCTCTGTTTTTCATCGGTCATATATTTATATAAAGATCAAAAATCAATCAGTGATATACTGCCCGTTTTGTTCAATGAGCTTTTGCCATCTTTCAGTGAGTTTCAAAATTCCTCGTTCAAAGAAGGACTCATCTTCATCGATGAAAAACTGAACAAGGTGCTGATTAGTGCCACATTTGAATTGAACGTTATACCAGGCAAGGAGTTTTGAAGAGAGCGAAACAAGTGAAAGTATTACGGAGAAAAATCAGGCGACTAGGATGAGTTTGGCAACAGATCACAATAATGGCAACCAAGTGTCAATAATTTTTGACGGGTGATCAAACTTGCGTGTGTTCTCCGTTATCGTGATGGAACACAAATTTACGATTAACGAGCTCTGGATGATGGATTGGTTCATACAGTCAGACAATATAAATTCGATTTGATTGTTTGCTTCCTTGGTAGGAGCTCGAAAGACGCCTTTAAAATTCCACCACATTTTCTCTGATGCATGCATGTACGGTTTTGATGTCGTTTGAGGCGAATCATCATGTCGGGACAAAGACCGTTTGCGCAATAACACTGTTGTAAACAATCCAACTCTCATCACTATATGGTCCATTCAGCCTTAATTTGCGTAAATGTGATAACCGTTTCAATTGTTGGACATTGTTACAATAAAAATTAAACAATACATAACAATTAACATGTCCATCACATTTCGCGCAAACTTAGGCTGGATGGACATTCCAGCCCAAAGACCATCAATAAAGAGACATGTCATTTCAGACTTTTCCGATGTAAAATGCGTAATATGTTGGTAACAGGCGCCATCTCTCCGAGACCACTGAAGCACTCGTGTCCATGCATGAGAAGTAGTAACACCGAAGCAAAGCATTATTGACGTCACTGTATGTAAATAACATTGACGACGATAAGTAATTTCTTGAGAGCTGCTCAAAAGCTTTTTGTCTTTCCTTTTGCAACGAGAAAATCCACTAGCGAATATCACCATAGACCTTATCAGCAAACAACTGTAGTTTTACAACGGATAGACATATGATGGTTTTTGTTAAGAGTTTTCGCTAAAACCACAATTGTTTGCTGAAAAATTTTATGGAAAAATTGAGAAATATCTGATTTAACTAAAATAATATATAAAAGTATTATAATGAGTGTTTTAGTTATTGCGAGGGTGATTCAAATCAAAATCTTAAACGTTCTTTATCATTTTATTTATTTTGAGTAAACAACTATGATAGTTTTCGCTCATCGATTTCCTCGTTGCAAAAGGAAAAAAAATCTCTTCAGCAGCTCTTAAGACATTCTAATTCTTCTGGTATAAAAAGTAGATCATCCCCGAGGCCCCCCCCCCCCCCAGCGATGATCTTGGCACCTATTCTTATTAGGGAATTTTGCGCCATCCCGGTATTGAATAACGACTGCTACGAGATCACAGTAGCAGCCGAGACTGACAGCTTTACGTGCCCTCCGAAGCAAGGGGGGAACAAGACATTACTTATCAAACTGGGCCGACAAAACTTAGCCACACTGCGCTAGCTAACTAGGCACAGCCAACAAGAAATTCTACAGTACTAACGGAACTTGCCATCCTTAACGTTATGTTTTGATTTGAACATCTGGATAGAAACTATGACGTCATGAATTGAAAATATGACACTACCTTTACAGTCCCAGCTGAACTTCCCAAATGCAACATCCAACAGCGCGCATTACATGTAAATAAGGTAAACGACATGTCTCTTTATTAATGGTCTATGATCCAGCTTTACTTTGCCCGAGACGTGATGGACATGTCAATGGACATTTTAATTTTTATTGTAACAATGCCGAACAATTGAAAACAGGCTGGATGGGCAAAGTAAGGCTGGATGGACTATAGAAACTAGCCGCTTCAGTCGCTTTAAAAAAGGATCGATTACCTCACGTTTAATGAGCATATCGCAGATGTTTATACGCGCCGTCAAATGAACTTCTTTGAGTTCATTAAGAACCCAAATGTCGAGCTTGCTTACATATCCGACCTTTTAGGCGGTCGTAAACGCTTGAATGATGGATGTTCAACGTTTCTGCAATCTCTCGCGTCGTGTAACGTGGGTTTCTATGCGTCATGATTTTTCCGACAACCCAATATTTGAAGGAAAGGTTTTACTTTAAAATATATTGTTTAGAAAAATTCATCCCATTTGAAATAATGTCACATTCGATAGAAGCAATGGATCTATGGGCTCCATCAAATTTTAATGAAACATAACACCATTTTCTAACTTAACTGAAAGCAGTAATTTTTCCTCTATATGACATTAGGAATTAACTTCCTGCACTTTACCCTTCTTAAATATCTCCGTGTAGAATCGATAGATATGAAAGCTTTATGACTAGCTGTCTCTGCAAAAGCATTTTAGTAGGTAAATTTTAATTACCAGCATCCACTTATTCCGTATGTGATTTAATTGCATTTTAATGTTGAGATAATATTCAGTTTCTAAACCCACGTTAAGTTAGTAGCTATGGCAAATGTTATATTTTTAAAAGTTTCGGCTTACGCTTATAATTAATAGAAATATATTACAGGGGTGATATATAAAAATCGTCATTGAATTTTTTTTCCTTTGTATGTAATAAAAATAGCATAATAGTGGTTTTAATTTTAAATACGGGACTGTAAAGTCTGTCCTTATAGAAATTCAGAGTGTAGGTCGGCAATAAATTAAGATAAGAAGAGTGAAACAAGAATTTTTGCGCTGCACTTTAAGACTACTAAAATATTAAAGCGAATGAACCAAGCACCAAGTCACCCTTCAGAAAGAAAGCTTAATACGAAAGGAAACTCTAACATTTATATAGATTACATAAAACACGGGGGTGAATTTTGAATGAGTCCGCTAAAAGTAATGCGCTATGATAGGATTATGGAAAACCTCTGTACAAGATGGACAAAGTAAAACATTGACCTTAAAATGAGTGTCTGGTTTAAGTTAAAAATATTCTTCAAGCTAGTTGAGATTCAGTTGCGTGGTTATTCTCGAATATAACTCGGGAAAAGATTTACGGTCACCTTGGGAAGAAACATCTTATTACTCCACTGCAGAAAACAAGTTTCGAGATAAAAATAGATGGAGAAGAAAGTGGAAATGAAGAAAGTGAAAGCTCAAAATTAAAAGAAAAAGAAATTCTATACGTCTGGTAAAGGTTTTAACGTATTCGTCGAAAAGTAATCAACCTTACGAGAGTCTATGAACAAAGAGAATTTTATGATGATTGTCCTAACAGGGCCATTGAAAGTATCATTCAGTTTCTGATAAAAGTTCTTCCTATCGACGTTAAATCTGAGGCGAGAACAGGGGGAGAATGCACAAGTAGAGGGGATATCGGACCACGTTTTCAAAGCGCCACGATTTATTGTCCACTTTTATTGCGTCATTCGAGAAACATGTGCTGCTCTCTTTTCTCATTGCGAACCCAAATTGTCCCGCTGACAATCAGAAACCAAGATGAATCGGAGACGGGAAGTCAGCTGTCTCACGTGACACCTCGTTTGTCCCCGTGGACCGACCATTACCCGGCTGCCAATGCGGCAAAACTAAAGGCTCACATCACGTGATCATACCTCCGTAGCAGAACGACTTATTCCTGTAGAGCTAAAGCAACCAACCGACCAACTAACTCCAGACGTTGATCGAGGTAATTAATGGGAGCATATTAGAAAAAATCACAATTAACCCATCAAACACGACCTACTTAAAAGCCCCATTTCATTGTTTTATGAAGTGAACTGTAAGTTATTAATTTGCATTTACGCTGAGCGGATGTTTTTGCGGCAACATATTGTCAAAAGTGGTCGATGATTTTGTATGATGTTAACGTACCCAAATGCAATCGAAAGTAGTAATTGGAGGGAGTTTTATGTAGGGATGCACAATAAAAACTTTGCAGCCATCTAGCCATTAATTAATGCTGCGTTTCCTTACATTCATGTTTATGGAATTTTTCTAGATCACGAAACCCAGTTATTAACTGTATGAGTTCTTTTAATTACAAATTTCTGAGAAATACGATTCCTTCACCCCTACTTCCACTAGACACGCACTTGTGAAAGAAAATCGAACAAAGGAAGTGGTCACGCCTTGATCCCCGAAATAGGTTGCGAATCCACATCAATTTCACACGGAAGAAAGAGAAACGGAATTTGGTGGAGGAAGGGGAAAAGAAAAAAAAGCGGCAAGCAAGAAACTAGTTTTTCTATTGGACATGTGGGCGAAACATTTCCTGTGATTTTATCGATCATGTTTTTATTGATGACTCTCCGAGTTGATCTCCTAATATTTTCTCGGGGGAAAAAAGGAAATGACATTTGATATTGGCCATACACAAATAAGTATTTCTGTTTTATTGTGTCAAGTGATATTTCTATCAAAGGTAAATGGGAATATTCGAGTTTATTCCAGTTTGGTCTATGTATGTGTTTTATTTGGACTATCAATGCGTTTGAATTTATTTTGTGTTCACTTGTCGCGTCAAGTTGATGTCATTTATCATCAGTTATTTTTGTGGAAGTTTGTTCAAAATTTATAAAGTCAAATGTTACCGTTATCTTGACATTGCAGAAGGAAATGACTATTATTTAGATCTTGTTGGTCCACTTTAAGTCGCATTAAAGCAAAAAATTCGGCGTAAAACAAATTTATTAAATTCAGCAATAGGCTTCAATACTTACGTGTTTAAACTTATTTTATACTAGGTGATATGCCCGGCTTAGCTCGGGCTGTTTGTTTGATGAAACTGTGCAATATCTGAATTTGTATATAATATAAACGCTTGAAAAATCCTTAGAATTAATACACTAAATATCCCCTTTGGAAAAACGACAAGAATTCTTTAAAATGCTTGTATTGGAATTTTGTGTCTAATTGGGTTTGCCCGGGAAAAATTCGACACTGCATCCTTAACATTTCAGAACGTCAAAGAAAGGCTTTGAGTAATGAATTCTTTCTGCCTGTATTAAAAAATACTTCATAGACAGAGACTTGCCACATCTACAAGCCATCTCTTCCACTGCTCTAAGATTGTGGGTGGATCGTTGACGGTGGTCAACTCGTTCCGCGCTTCATGATGCTAGATCCTATCCCCAAGACGTACCCGGAATTAGTTATTTGTCACTATAAAGGACTTTGTAATACAAAGAACTGCAGCTGTAGGAAAGCAAATGTCCCATGTCTAAAACTGTGTACTCCATAAAAACGCACTTGTCTTAATTCTGGGGAAACAGTTATAACTTAAAGATCTTGTAGATACCTTTTCCCCAAAAAACGCGGTATGATTTTTATAAATAATTGTAACTATTTGAATTACGGTTGACATCAAACGTTGTTTTCGTGTTTATTTTTAATATCCTCATCATTGAAAACATATGTCTAGACACAAAGCGCTGCTTTCTACGTCAAAACAAGAATAAGGGTCCTGGCACCATCTGGGCCACCATTTTGAAAAATAACTTAGCTACGTTTTTTAATGTGTATTTTTGAATTTCTCATGCTCTAAAACATAGGATTGCACATTTTGGACGGGTTTCTTTGTCACTGGGGTGCTTGACAACGCCGATTTCGGGTTTCAGCGCCGTTTTTGCCGCCATCTTGGATATCTCACTTCCGGTTGCGATGTCGTTTGAACAACCGACATTTTCGGATTCAGCGAGGTCGAAATAGGGGGAAAAGACCTTTTGCCCAAAAGTAATATGAAATGCTTCTTAAATTTCGATTTTTTGAAAACTTGACTAGACTATAACGTTTTCACTATGATGCTGCCATCTCAGAGCAAAGCTGGCATTGCGAACTCTTCACTGCAGCACGCACTTGCTTCATTTGTAGCATAGTATTAGAAACTCATTCTAACACTCCTTGTACAAGGTGTGCTCAAATGAAATGGAAACCACGGTTATAACTAACGAATATTTTAATTACGGAATATTTTGAGTACAGAATATTTGAAATACAGGACTTCCCATCGAAATGTTTCCAGCTGATGGAGGGTCTTCTTGGCCGCGTGTGGCTTAGCGCAGTCCTCAAATATCTTCCGTATAGCCCCGACATCTCCCCATGTGATTCCCATATCTTCGGCTCCGTAAAAAAAAAAAAAAAAAAAAAAATCACTGAACAACGTAGAGTTTCGTAAGCAACCCAGGAGTTTCTCACCGAAGCCATCCATTCAACTTCCTGCGCACATCAATATCAATGGCGTCATGGTGTAAAATTATCTGTAGGTGTCATGTTACATATCAAATGTACGTCAAATATTCTGTATACTTAAAATATTCTTTCTTTCTTTCAACCCATGCTATGTTGCTGTTACAATGATATTTATTTATTACCTGCACCTATCTGTCAATACTAACCAAAAATTACCTACAATTACCTACGGAGTAATTTATTGACAAGCTCTGTCTCAGAGTTTTGTAATTTATCTCAAAACACCTGAGGTGACTATTTTTTTTGTCCGGTCAGCAAACATTTGTAATATGTTTAAACATATGATGAATGGCGGGTTGCATGATAAAATGATCGCCCTGTATAAGATATGAAATATCAATGATAACGTTCGCCGAGTTTTACTTCCTGATCTCGCTCCTAATTTATCGCATGAAATGAATTCGTCAAGAAAATTGCCTTTCGAAGATCTTCTTGAAACCTATTTGCAGCCATGCTATAAACATACTCACTAATGTCGCCTTTTAATTGATATTAATTGCTAACTTTTCCGATAAGTTGTTTTGTCGCAGTCATCTCTATCAAGCTCGCTTGAACGGTGACTTTCCAAAATGTTCTTTAGATGTTTCAGCTTTAATTTAAAACATATTTCCCCAGAACTTCTTTATTATTTGCTAAAATGTTCCTTCATCAGCGCATGATATTCACTTGCTTTTGATTTCCAAGTAGGCTTCATACCAGGCAAGATGCTCTCGGCAGCCAAAGTCTCGTATTCAAAGCATTCTAAGTTCAGTAGTAAATCTGAAAATAGAAAGAGGCTGACAAGTTTTGCTTATTTATCAACTGAAATCTAATTTTGTTGTTTCATTAACTTTTTATTGCTTGGTAATCGAAAAAAATTATCTGAAGGGCAAAAAGAAAGATACTTTCAGTACGAAGTATTTCTTATCATATCCAAAGAATTGTTCCAACAAAAACAGAGCGTCTATTGATTTCTTTGTGCAAATATTTGTAAGCTATGTCTCGTGGATTCTCAAGGAATTTTTGCTAGTCGAGGATCAATGGTCTCGAATTCCATGGTATGTTTGCTTTGGTGTCCTTTCGTTGCCATCTATTTGTGTATAAATCTCTCATCGTCCTAATTGATCTCAGCAGTGCACACGGGACTTGAAACAAAGCCACCTGATGTCTCCTTAATTGCTTTCACCGCTTTTTAGATCTTTGACTGCAGGGGAAGAAATGAGTAAACAACTTTGGTTCTTTTATTATCCCACAAAAACTGAATTAAATTGCAATAAAAAAGGCCGTTATCTTCATTTCATTAGGGATGTATTATAATTTTTGTATTTGTTGCCTTAATCGTTTTAAGCATCTAATTAAAAGTCGTGTCGGTAGTGATCTCAAGCTTTGTGACTTCCTGTTAATATTTACAAGACGTCTTTCAAATGAGCCGTCTCTACCCTGTATTTCAGTTGTCACGAATTTCTTTTGGCATACATGTTTACGCATCTGAGATTTTATTCGGAGGCTATCTATCTTCGGTATCCGGCTTCGCTTTTTCCTTTCTTATTTAAATTCTTTCTCGTGAACTTCTTATTCAAAGTATAGTTATTCATCATCGTAGTGTAATTGTAAATTTTGCCCCTACTCTTATAAAAGATGCAAACTAAAAAAAAAAAAAATAATCAATTGAAAATTGTTTTCGCTGTACCAGCATCAAGTTTGTACGGTGGTTGATATGAAATCGATATTTATCTTTTATTATGGGGATGGCCTTGGTTATAAGGATATTGATTGGTTATGACGATGACGTCTTGTAGATCTTCTGAATGATAATGGTCGATCTAAAGTTCGTAATAAATCACAAAATGAAAGAAGAAATATCACTAAATAAAAATGATACTATCCTATTTTAAAATGCATTGCACCCATTTCACATGCATCTGAAGACAATGTTTTGAGTGAAAATTTTACAGTTTTTTTTGTCATCAATTTCAGATTCTTTTAGAAGCTCACAGTTTAGAAATATAGACTAATAATATTTACAAAAGAAACTTTCAGTTGGAGAGATACTAAATGAACAGTGAAATATGCTGTTTATCCTATATTACTATTCTATTTTCTATGAATATTGTTGATGAAGAAATTTCTTTCCATACATTTTCTTTTCCTTTTTCTATCGATATTTTTCACTATTTCACATATAAATTTTAGCGGAGAAACGATGACAAGACAGAGGGCGTGCTTCGAAATGAAATATGTAACAATTTAATTAGACAATAAATGAATAAACAATTTTAAGTAGAATAATATTTGAGTAGAATAATTAAAAACGATTTGAGAAGAAATTAATTTCGACAACGTGAAAGTTCTCCGTGAAAAGAGACAGAACGACAACATGAAAAGAGAGAGTTCTCTCTCTCTTTTTCACAACAACGTGAAATTTCTCCACTGGCCAAAGTCTAGTCGATTCTCTTGAACTAGGAACATAGATAGATAGAGTCATCTATGATGCTCAAGCTGTTTGTAGAAAGAAATGATTGAGTGGTGCAACGTCGGTTAAACTTGATGAAAACATTGAGTAGCAGTCTAATTCATAGAAAGAAGGCATTAACGGCGGTATCCGGACAATTTCCACCTAGAACAATTGACCCCTAGGATAATTAATCCCCGTATATGCCCCAGACAAAAAAAAAATTCCGAAATCCGATGAACGGATGACCAACAATCAAGTGTTGAATTAATTAATTACCTCCCTAAGCACTTCACAAAGACATTTGAATGTTCAACATGTAAATCAAGAAATTACCAAAAATTACCATAATAACATTCACTTTCATGAGGAAAAGCAAATAACACTGTACATTTTCACTTTCATAAGACAGAACAATTTCAGGATGGCAAGCTACACTGTTCCTGAAATGGTCAACATGATCTTCAAGCTTTGGATTGTGATTGTTGGTGATCATTCCATGCTGAACAAGTCTTCAATTGGAACTTTTCGTGTATCTTTAGGTTTTTAAGAGAGGATTTGAATGTGTCCTAATTTTCATATTTGGGATGATGAAAAGTGCGCCATGGGATAGGTCACCCACAACTTCCTATTCATTGGATTCATCAAAATTGACATATCTGCTTTGGTTACGAAAATAAAAGGGGGGGGGAGCTCATTTTTGTATCTACCCTGTATAATTTAGCTTTGGTTGCAAAGTATCTTAATCTACAAAATGTGAATATACCGAGCCCGCCAAAAAATGTATACACACTTCAGCAGAAGAAAAAACTACATAAAAGTTGTAACACTAAATTCATACAGGCATCAAGCGATGAATATAAGTCCTCCTCGACGTCTAAAGTTACAATGATAGGTGTTCAAAGTGATTATCATAAACGTTGAGATACTTTCGAATACGGCAAACAGTTGCTCTTATGCATTTTCCTAGCAAAATGTCATCAAATAACTTCCTATGTCTAGATGGCAGTTGTGGTCTTCTTTTATCTGGATCGTCTTCATTCAATGCATGTAATAATATTAGGATGTAACTTTCGATTTTCCTGTTACATAAAAAATTATAGATGACATCTACGTAGTAAAGTGTGTATACATTTTTTTGGCAGACTCTGTGTTTGGACATTCAACTCCTTTTACGATCACTGGATTTCTCATGTGAAAATTGCTTGAGATTCTTAGCGAGCTTTAAATGCACACAAGTTCTCCCATTTTTAACTATTGTACGTAATAAAACGGAGCAGCTAGTTTCTATCCCCAGCAGCTAATTTGAAGTTCTCCCTTCTTTTTAATTACGTCAAAAAAAGGAAACGGCTAGTTTCCATTCCCAACAAACCACTAGCAAACAAAGGAACCAGAAATTGAATTAATTGAATTTACTTTCGCCGATGGCTCTATAATAAAAGCAATTTTAAAAATATAATAATTCGGACGATTGGGTACGGAACAGAGCCGGCCCGGTGGCAGCCTTATATACAAAGCTAAAACTTTAGCTATCTCATTATACACATTTTAAGCAATATATTTTCTAAAATTTAGACAATAAAATTATACTTAAATCAAGATATCCATCGTTATTCAACCAGAACCGCTTCCGACATTCGTTTGCCGTTGTCAAAACGGGGTTATCTTCAGCGTTGCGTATCCTACACTGGTTTAAAAATATGGTCGTCTTTGCCCATTGAAATTAGATCTACGGCTTCATATCAATTATTTCGGAAATTACTAAAAAGGTTTATGCATACCAAACATTCACTTATAGTTTAGCTTAATTATGAGAAATTTGTTTGTTTTTCTCACTTATTAGTTTGTAATTTCACTTACCTTTTTATTGTTCAAGACAATAATTATTACACTTAATTGGTTATCTGATATTTGAATGATTTTTAAGAATTTTTTGTGGTAGATTGTCTCAATTCAAATAGTTATCATTTGATCTGTAATTTACTTTTCTAATCGATGCCTTGAATTTTTTTGAATTTTTTTTTAGAATTTTGAATTTTGAATTTCCTTACTCAATTATTGCATTGTTTAATTAACCTATTATCTACTAACCGAAGTATTTGTATTTACTCTATATTTGAACTTATAACACCCACCAAGTCCCAACTCGTCGGTCATAGACCATACAGGTCTTGGTTGGGTGCCATTGTAATTCTAACACTTAAATAAATAAATAAATAAATAAATAAATAAATAAATAAATAAATTTCGAAATTAATAATCTTTCTGTTAGGCTGTACATCTTCACTTTATGACAAAGCAAAGAAAAAGAGCGCATTCTTATAGAACACATTTTGGTTTCACTATTTTTGCCATAAATAGAAAGCGGATAAACTCTTATATTTACCAAGTACTTTATTAAATAAATGCTAATTAGATTTGTGAATAGCCATTATTTAACAAATTATTTGGTAAATATAAGATGTTTACCGCTTTTTATTTATGACAAATAATCGTGAAACCAAAATGAGACACACTGTCGCAGACCTTTCTGTTTATGAAAACATTAAATTAATGTCACTCCACAATCACTCATATAAAGTTTGAACTTTGCTTTTTCTGAGTTCTGATAGATATAGATATAGACGAGTTCTGAAGTATGGTCTCCTTAAAAATCAATATGAATTTGGTACTTTCAACTCTATTGAAGGCTGAGTTATTCACAAGGCTTTAAAAGCTAAATAAAAAGAAAATCTTTTTTTGTTTAAATCATATTACCACAGGTGGAATATCTCCTGTAGCCTGAGATTTATTAAGGCTATTTATACAAGAAAGTTGATCTTTATTATTAGACATACCTATATTCTATTGATGAAATCATTCAGTTGAAGCGTTTACTAGAATATCGAGTTGAAATGGAATCCTGAGCTTGTTTTCATGGACGAGCTCATAATTGAAGTTTTCACCATATCTAGATCTCCACAGTTTCCTTGGTTCCTTTGGAATATTTTATTATAGTGAAGTTTTATTTAGTAACATATGAAAAACCAGGATTTCTAATGATGAATAAGCTATTGTTATAGTATTCATATGCTGCAATTATTTAATATCTAAATTAAATCTTTAATAATTTAAATTTGCATGCCATATAACTGACAGATCACTTTTTTTCCCAAACGTATGATTTACAAATAATTAATTAAAATTGACCCTTTTCTGTTACAAAACGCACTTTCTATTTTTCCATAAAAATGGAATGGATACAAAGTTTATAACCATTAATAACGATAACAAAAATAATGTGAATTCTATATCCCTGGATGTGCGTGATGGTAAAGAAAATGGGCGTAACGCAAGGAGGAGAAACGGCTTTCTGATCTAAGTAGTTGGGAGGTCGATAAGACTGCCTTATTGAAAAGACAGCATTCTATAAAGGTACCGTTTCAAAAAAAAAAAAGAACAAAATGAAAGAAATCGATATATCAAAATAATAATTTGTATTATTTCGTTATCTAGAATTATAGTATAGTTAAAGTTATGGTGGAACCATAAGAAATAATGAATTTGAATGGTTTTAAGTTTTAAATGAGATTAAAGAAAAATATTTTTCATGAATTTATATTTCAGTTTATTTTTCATATTCATTCTTTCTATAGGTCCTGGAATCAAGTATCGCTATTATATAGAGATATATGGATAGTGAAACGTCTATTATACACAAAAGAGAGCCGGAAAGCAAATAACGATCTAGGTTCTAAGCGAAAGTGATCTGTCAATTCTTTTATATTTGAAAGATTGCAACGTTTTTTAATGCAAATGTAAAGAATCATAATATTAGAGTTTAAAACACATCGGCGAATTGTAAACAGAACTTGAACGTTGTCATTTTTTATTTTTATTGACAATATTATATTCTATTTAATATTATAATTTATTATATTTTATATAATGTTATGTTTTCACACTAGACATCATTGATTAGTTGGTTTGGTTGGTATTAACGTCCCTGTCAAATACTGTAGTCATATAAAGACGGCGTTATAGGGGCCGCAAATTTTGCCTCGCAAAGGTTCTTTAATGTGCTGTAGCAAACGACTACACTTCCGAAGGAAGTGCGTGATCTCAGAATTTCCCCCTGAAAAAATCCTCGTCGTCCTCGGTCGGGATCGAACCCGCGTCCTCGGGCATCAAGACACAATTGATATCATTTTTGTTTCGTATAGAAGTAAAGTTAATATGTTCTAAATTATAATACAGGATGGCCGAAAAAAAAACTTACTTTGAGAGCTGATAGCGGTTTTATTAATGAACAGATTATAATGATATTTTAACATGTTCATATTGGCATAATGCGGAAATGTTTCCAATCATAAAATATGCTAATTACATGTAGGTTAAGTAGTTTTTATTTTACAGATCATGTTATTCCTTACATCAGGCAACGAGGCATATTGGGAAATGTAACATTCCAACATGATGGCGCGCCGCCAGACATATCCATTCCTGTAACACTTTTCTTGCTTTCTGTTTTTACTGAAGACAGATAGATTGGACGAAATGTTCCAGCAGCATGACCTCCTGGATTCCCAGACCTTAATCCCTGTGACTATTGGTTATGAGGATTTCTATTTTTCTCCACTTATGAGGATTTCTAAAAAGCAGGTTTATCTTAACGGACCAACAACTCTCTGTGAACTGAAAGACTCCATCAGATACTTCAAATCTCACAGTCACAGCTGATCTCGCAATCTGCCGTTTTCAATATCGATAACCGCTTATATTTGGTGGTAGAAGAAGAAGTTTATATAATGAAAAATGCAATTCCGTTAATTGTATATTTTATGATTGGAAACATTTCCGCATTATGCCAATATGAACTTCTTAAAATATCATTATAATCTGTTCATTAATAAAACCGTTATAAGCTCTCAAAGTGAGTAAGTTTTTTGGGCCACCATGTACAGAGGATTGAGTACGTTAGAACTAAACGATTTGCAAGCGTCTATGAGAAACCCCGCCGTCATGTACGGTGGTGTTTTATCTGGTGCCCACGGTGTCGAACTATGGCTCTGCATCGCAGTTTCCACTAAATAAGACTTCGCCGCAGAGAATTTAGGTCGATCTGTGCTCACCCCTCTTAACAGGCTTTCATAGACCGTCTAATATACGGGGTCGTCTACTTCCAAGGACGCGCGTTTCAGCAGCCCAAAGCCGCAATAATTCTTGGGGGATGCGTCTGCAGATTTCACGGATATGTCTTCAAACGAAATTGAATGTATGCCCGTCTCCTGTTCCAGTGTTCGTAAATGGGCGACCGTTGACTTGGACGTATGACTCGCAGCTTTATCCTAATGCACCCATACCGGGTTTCGGACGCTAACCACTCGGAAGTTTTGTGGATTATGTTGCGTACCGTTGACTGTGATACCCCTCCCTTATTTGCGACAGCCCTTTGAGTTTTGGGATTTTCTACAGAGATGAGATGCTTGACTTTGGTTACAACCTCCGGTGTTCTGCTTGGAATAGGTCGTTGTCTTGAGGATCCAGGTTCGTCCAACGTTGCTGGTAATGCGGTTTTTCTGTTTTTATTTAGCATGTTACAGATTCCTGCCTTCGAAATGGCGAGACCCCTGGATTTGCATTGTTTTATAATCATGGAATAGGACCACTTTGCGTGGGAAAGTGCATTTATATATCCTTCTCAATATCTATCGATTTTTGACGGCACTCTCGCAGCTAGCGTTCTAACGATTAAGAATGATGAAGCGATGCCCCCTTTAAAACTCCTCACGACCGCGTAGCCCTGTCAACCACGTGGCTGGAGAATTTGCATATGTAATCGTTTAGTTGTAACGTACTCAACCCTCTGTATTATAATTTGGCTTTACTATTTGAATCTTAAAAGCTTAAAAAATCTTGGCTTCTAATCAACAAGTCATTTGTTACATTTGCATTCAACAAGTCATCAATATTTTACGAAAATTTCCATAAAGGTGAATGGAAATGCTTTTACGTCATCGAAGATACGAGTCTAATACATACCGTTGCTAAGCTTTTCGAAAACCACTGTTTTCATCTTCAGGTGACAGCTAACCATTCGCATATCATTCTGATCGTAAGAAGAACACGACACAAAATGACGTAACAAAAGAAAACAAATTAACGCATAATAAATTTTTAAATAACGTCCACTTAGATATAATTTGAATAATAAGCCTAAATAAAATTCTTCTGTATTTAAAAGTGAAGAATAACGTTGTCTGCAATCCATATTTTTAATTTAACGTTCATCAAAACACATTACTAAAAATATCACTCCATGGCGGAGAAATTAGGCATTTCAGAGTAAAACATTCAATATAATGTTTATTTCCAATCGTTTTGATTTATCCTTACGATAAGAGGTGTATTTGCGGAGAACGAGCCCGAATGTAAATAAGCGAAGCCAGAATGATTCCAGAATATTCTGCGGGGACGTTTTATTCGGAGATGCCTAATTTCCCCGCCATAAACTGATATTTTTAGTGTTGTGTTTTGATGAACGTTAAATTAAAAAATATGGATTGCACACAACGTTATTCTTCACTTTAAAACTCCTATATGGTTCATCAGAATCCATTAAATTATTTACAAAAATTCTTTGTCTCAATGAGCGGAGTCCGTTCATCTCGAATTGATTGGTTCTTGTTCCCTGGTATGAATGCTTCTACAGTCTTTATGGTTTGACATAAAATTACGTCAAGGCACGGTCTAAAGAATTCTCTAAAAATGTGTTTATTTCATTAGGTTTTTTTGTTTGCCCTTTTGGAGAAGTTGACTACACAAAATTTGGTCATACGTACATGTATAAAGGATTTTTGTACAGAGGATTTTTTTTTCCCAAAATTTTAACATACAATCTCGAATTACACTATCTATCTAAAAATAATCGGAAACTTTCGATTTTAGACGTTTTGTCGAAACTTCAGAGGTGTAAAGAGCATGTTAAACCTCATATATTTCAGCGAAGATATATCCCAAGGCAAATAAGGGATCAGCAATAAAGTGAACCAAAAAAAATAATGTTTGGGATCACCCTGTAAAAAATAATGCTTGAAATGCGCCGTAGCTATAGTATATGATTATGAGGCTTCTTTTATTTATCTGTGTTCATTTGTATGAGAATAGCACGTATATTCCTGGAGATATAAAGGTCTCTGTAAAAAAAATCGAAATGTTTTCGTAAGTTTTTTGTTTATAACGTGCAGAATTTTCAACCCAATGCAATGCCATTTTCAGGAAACTTGACAAACTACGAAAGAGACAACACCCTGCAATCAAAATAGAAAAATATTAAATATTGGATGAAATATGAGCATATTTACTAAATAATGTTTAACTGCGCATGCGCAAGCGTTACCAAAATGTCTTTTGCTTAATTTATTAGCCAAATATAAAAATCCCGAGCAAACAGCGCGAAAATTCAGAAAGATATCGTCGATAGCATGAGTTGAATTTTAGATGCTCTCACAATAACGTGCGTCACATAAGTATAGGACCACCCATATTTTCCCTTGTCTGCAAGAAACAAAATAAAATAATTAAAACATTGTCACTGTATCAGATTCTCACAACTATTATTTATTGTTTCCAAAGAAAATAATGAAGAACAGACAACAACAAGAATGAGAATTTATAAAAATAGACATTAAGCTGTCCCATAAGTATAGGACCAGCATCACTTAATGCCCAATAAATCATCCCTTTTTTCAATATTTTTAGCATGTTAATCCAATCATCGGTTTAGCATAGTTGTGACCAGGTTTTGCAGATAATCTGAATTAATTTCTTCTTAGGCATTCAACACAGCATACTTTAATTCTTCTATATTGCGTTACTGTTTACCACCTGCGTAAACAGATCTGGCTAAAGCGCCCCAAACATTTCCCACTGGATTGATATCTGGAGATAGGGCAGGCCAGTCCATAATTTGCACCCAATTTGCTAAAAACCTCTCATATGTGCTGTTTGCACGGTGAACTGGGGCATTATCTTGCTGGAAAATCCATCTGGTCCCTCCAATCTTCTCCCCAAACGGTAAAAGATGAATATCAAGCAGGTGGTTCTACCATTCCATCCGAAGTCAATCCAGACCATAAGTAATCCTCCTCCCTGTTGCCATATGAAATACATTTCTCCTGACCTCCTGATGTCATGCCAGTAATATTGCCAGCCGTCTGGCCCATCTAAATTGAATTTTTTCTCCCCTCTCTTCCAATCTTCTGTCCAGAAAATCACTGACTGGGCAAAGGCCAACCGCTTCTGCTTGTGGTGCAGTTGGAGTGCAGGTTGCTGTTTTCTTTTCGTGTACACAAGAGATGATGCCTGCTTCACAATCCGTTGCACAGTTGATTTTGATACTGGAACATCTTCAGAATTGGCCACCGCACGCAAAGATGTTGTGGGGTCTTTCATTTTTTTAATAATCGCCCTTTTTTGTCGATTAGTCGTCTACTGAGGTCTCCCAGGTCTCTTTTTCTGTCCAAACTGAGCACCAGCTTTCATATAATTAAGTACAGGTTTATGTGACCGACTTATAGCCTTTCCTAACCTCGTGCATTCACTCCAGAAGCTTTCAAAGCATCAATTTGACCCCTTTCATAGTCTGACAAGGTGGTGTTACGAGGCATTGTGTTTAAGTTGCTTGTTTACAGTCACTTGAAAGTTTTTGTGGAGGCAACCCTATTAGGTAATCACCAGTGTCATCATCTGCTCGAAAAACGGCAGTAAGTGATGTTGGTCATATACTTATGGGACAGCTTAATTTCTATTTTTATAAATTCTTATTCTTGTTGTTGTTTGTTTTCCATTATTTTCTTTGGAGACAATAAATAATAGTTGTGAGAATCTGATACAGTGACAATGTTTTAATTATTTTATTTTGTTTCTTGCAGACAAGGGAAAATATGGGTGGTCCTATACTTATGTTATTAATTTATCAAATTAACTCAATGTAAATTCAATGGCCTTAAAAGTGATGAATTTTAATTTATTGTATAATACTAATGTTAATTTTAATATTTTTAGTTTGAAGTTGTAGTTAATGTTTTGTTTTATATTGACCCATTACAAGGAAGTCAGTATATAAAATCTGTTAAAACAATAAAAATATGAGGTTCCTCATAAATATTATACACGGCTCAGTTTCATTAATTTTCGCTTTTTCCCTTTTATTTTCCCATAATTTTGATTTTCATTTTGCCATTTGACTAAATAAAATGTCTTAATTATAGCAAGCAATTCTACAGCATTCTTAAACTGTTTCTTACACCCTGTGAACCAGCTGCCTGACGCATAACTGAAAAAATATTCTACCAGCCTTGTTTCAACCCCAGGCAAATGTAACAAGTGAAAAATTATTTCTTCGGTAATTTTTTCACATGTCAATAGAAAAGAAACCCAATCATCAGCAGGCACAGTTAAAGAATGAACATTTCCTGATTCTCCCTTATAATTTTTCCATAGCAAAAAAGTTTGATTATCACGAGTTTGTAATTATATTTATAATAATTATCCTTGAGAAACATAATTTTGCGATTTAAGCAATCATGGCGTAAAATTATTTTTTGGGAAATATAATCAGCAAAATAAACAAGGGCGTTTTCTTCTGGCATGAAAATTATCATTGATTTAAATCCTCAGCAAAATGCACTGATTGAGGCAATGATTGCTGAACATCCAGCATTGTAGATTTTGATTTTAGTTTTTCTATCTCGGCCAAACCAATAAAAATTCATCTACATCATGCTCACTAGGTTTTTAGAGAAAATTTCCTGAAATTTTTTTCAATGACTGCCGAAATTGCTGTAGGATTGTCTCGAAAACCACTTTGTCCACGAGTTACACAAAATGCACGCGTAACCCTAGAAAAAATTATTTCTGTGTACGCCAAAAATAAAGATACGTTAAATTAATTTAAAATAGGTTGCGTACATTTATAAAAAACAATACTAATAAAAAAAGAACATTATTTTTTTATTTTTCAGTTTACATGCAGATCATGGAATTTATTTCTTTTATTTATTACTTTATTCCAATCGTAATTTGATTTTTTAAAAATACAAAATACATTTAATAACTTTAAATTATAGTAATAAAACATTAAATCACTTAAATTTACAGCAATTTGAAAAAAATCACTTTAAAAAGAGGAATTTCAAAAAATTAATTGCAATTTGTCACTTTTAATATACAGCAATTAAGCAAATAAAAAACTAAATACGCGGTTCATTCAAACTAAACGATCTTCTATTTTTTTATTTTGTTTTTATTGTTGATCTTTTTTTAATTTCCTGTAATAAATTAATCATAAATAAATAACCCACATCTAATAATTACCAGGCGTGAAATCCTTGACTCTTTACGAAAATTTTCGAAAAGGGAATTGCTTATAGACTTGGTCAGATAATTTTCTGTTTTTCTTTTGTTTTTGTTTTTAATAACTGTTTATTTTTATTATCCGTTTGAAACAGATCAAAAGCAAAAAAAATGTGTATGAATTTGCAGCCATTGTATTCAACTCTTCTTAATCTTCTCCTCTCTTCTTTGTTTAAAAAAAAAAAAATCACTAAATGTGTACAGATCACTCATTAAAAATACGGACCTTAATCCGTATTTTTAATCCGTGGTACAGGCTTTAAAAGTGTATGTTTAATAATTTTAATGTTTTGCAAAATTTTCCTGTTTTCCAACGAAAACCAAGCTTGTATTCCCACTTATAGCATGTAAACTGCTCTGCTGATCCGATTGTGACCCTGACGGACGCTTGGTGCGCTGCAGTAACTGAAGCCAGTTGATGACTCATCGAGTTTCCCTCAGCTTAACCTAGGTTGGCGCATCTGTGTATTCTTAATCTGTGCCACACCATCTGTCATATGGAGGCCTGGTGAAGGCATCGTCGAAATGGCCACAATGTGTCACTAAATAAATCAACAATCCTTTCAATTCACGGAAAAAAACAATCTCTCCACAGTAACGCAATTTAATACTTCTTTTATTTCCTCCATATTCTGCATATTTTCCTTATTATCATTATCATTATTATTGGTGTTTTTATTTATTGGGTTGGATAAGTGCTTCATTGTCATTGCTTATTGCCGAGAGATGGGGCTATGTTATTATTTCCTTCAGAGATCCTGTATGTATCAGAGATACGACAACGAAAACGATTGGTTAGAGCCGACACGTGATTTATGGACGCCATTATGTGCTAACCATGCTAGCAAATGCCTTGCAATGCCGATACTTGTGTCATGCTATACGACAGTATTTAGACATCGCCAGCTGCAATTTTTTTCCGTATTAAAAAACATTTTAAAACTAAAGGTATAATGCCTAATTGTGCTGCAGTAGGTTGTTCGAACAACGATAAAAATGGCTTTAAAGTCCACATTTCCTAGAGACGATGAGCGAGGTCGAATTTGGGCAGCGAAAGTTATATGTGAACTTAATGGTAAACTTTGGATTCCAGCACCTGAATCCAATCATGATTTATGCAAAGTAAATATATTCGTTTGTTATTATCGGTTCAATATTTAATTCAATAAATTTTAATTTTTTTATTATATTTATACGGTAGGGGCAATTGTTGAAAATATACTCATCCCCGTTCATAATGAGCGCTCATGCTCTTGCTAAAAACCATTGTTGAATACAAATTCCATATTATTAGGACCGATAGGTACTTATGTTTTCACAATGTGCGTCCGTCCGTCCGTCTGTCTGTTTGTCCAGGGCCTTCTTTATACTCGATAGAGTATAAAGATGGCCCTGATCTGTCGTTCTAGCGTTCGAACGGTTCCGAATTTTCGACTTCCGTTTTCGCCATTCGACAACTTAGGGGAAAACGAAAGAGTGAGTTCGTTGGTGGAAGAAATCGATGAACTACTTCCAGTTCAAAAGGTCACAAATAATATAGGGAACACGTTTTCACAATACAGTTTCATGCATAAATGGCCTATGCACTGATTAATGCTGTTCTCTCTTTGACATTCCATAGCTAAACCAGAGAAGAGGCTTGTGAAGACACGTGATTTTCTTCTTTGATGATCAATATCACTCAGAACTGGTTCAAGCGTCTGTGGTTTAGTGGTACCATTATGGTCCACTGGAAACTGTCAATGTTAAGATATGGCATGCATTATATTAAACAGCTTGGAATAACATGTTATGGTTGAATATTAACCTAAAATTAAGGATAGTCGAAATTGGTTCAATTGTATGTGATTTAATGGAACCATTATGGTTCATTGGATAGTTTCAATGCTAAGATATGGCATGTAATATATCAAACAACTTGGAATGACGTGCCATCAATGAATATAACGTAAGATTAATGATAGTCGAAATTGGTTCCATGATGCGTGTTTTAATGATCCCATTATGGAACCATTGTAAACTTTCAATGCTAACAGTAAGATAGGCATGTAATTGCTTATGCCTTATATTATCAATAGTTAATTTGTGTTAGGCAAATTTAACAATAGCTAGCAGCTAATCATTCGCTTCGATAGTACATGGTTATGTAGAAAAGCGTTAGCAATTGTTTATGAAGAAAGAATTGGCAACGTTTCCTTCCAGGATTATTGGAAGATGTGATACCACCCCTTCCCACTCTTCTGACAATCGTCTATCTTATTATTTTTATCATAATGTGGAAGACCTCTTTGGGTTATTCAGGCTTCTTGCCTATTTCAGTGTATTTCATGTGGTGTTTATTTCGGAAGGGTGAGACTCGTGTAAACACTGCTTACGTCTCACCTGAAAAATGTACAATTCACTGCTCGATTGTCGATTGTACATTTGCTATATAACGCCCCCTCCAATGACCCTGCTGTCGCTTAGAAACACTGGGTTAGACCTTCGAGCATAAAAAACCCTTCTATTTTTAGGCTCGAAGAGTTAGACAACACATTCTAGCTGTCATTGTGGCAATCTTTCATTGATGATAGTCCTGAATTACGCCATATCGAATGCTGTACAATACAGTAACACCGTGTAGCTTCATTACAGAGAAGAATCCCACTCACGTTCACTCTGTTCGACTTTCTCATTCTCTTGTGGGTTTTTTAAGCGTTAGCCCCCCCACCCCTTTGGTTTTCACAGGATGTTCGATTCATGAAAGTAGTATAGTGGCTAGAAGAAAGTATAAAACTAGGAATAAGATCCTTATTCCTACCTCCATGGCTCGATCACGTGTTTCAACAATGGATGGCCGACTGATTCAGATATCAGATTTAAGAATTGAAGGGAAAAAATTATTTAACGAAATGAAATCTCCTCCCCCGCTCTTTTTTCTGTCAATTTCTTACTTTAAATGAAAAGTTATTTCTAACAATAAAACTTCAGGTAAAATCCTTTTTTTTTGGTGCTTATAATAACTGAAGAAAAAAAAAAGGACAGGCACTTAAAAGAATAGACTCGAACCCGCAAGTTTCCCTATGCAGGCAAGTGCCTTAATCAATTCCGGTGAAATTAGTGCAAATTCTTTAGGTATATAAGCAGGTAAGAGGGAGGAGCTGATATAAGCTGAATCCTTGACGTCGCTTTTTTTAAAGTTTTCTTTTGATGTCGCTTTTTTAAAAAACGAAGGCGTGTTAACCTAAACACTTTTACACGAGTTACTTTTAGATGGCTCCCAATCTTTATGTTTAATCCTATCGAAATCTGTGGAAGGTGTTTGTGTCCTCCCCAAGTAAGTGGCGTTAACACCACAATATAATTAAAAAAAATTATATTATTTCAAGTAAATAACTATTTAAAGAAAGTGTTATTGAAATTTTAGAATGTATGAAAAGTAGAAAAAAAAATTTGCCTCAATTGACCATATGGCCAAGCCGTCATAAAAAGCAATTCATTAGTGTGTTTAGCACAAAATGGCGTCCATGTAATTGGTTGTCGTATCTCTTATACATACAGGATCTCTAATTTCCTATAAAGCCCGGTGCTTTAATTTTTTTCGTTTGCGTGTGTACGTTTTTATAGACGTTGTTATTGTTCTATGTTCGATCGTTTTCTTGCAATGAAGAGCCTTCCAATCAACATGTTGTTTGCTTGTTTTTTATGTCGTTAATAAACAAAGTATTTGATTCTTATGATGAATTTGAAGCCACTATATCAGCTCATGCATCCTGGTTATTGCGTTGGTTTGCTTTGTTTGGTATTAACGTCCTTTTCAACTGCCATGGTCATTTCAGGACGGCGTAATAGGGGCCGCAAATTTTGCCTCGTAAGGGTTCTTTACTTCTACACGGGACTAACGGCTTTATTTTCCTTCTGAAGGAAGTGCGTGATCTCAGGATTTCCCTCCTGAAAAAATCCTCGTCGTCCTCGGCCAGGGTCGAACCCGCGTCCTCGGGCATCAGATCCTGGTTATTGATACTCAATCATGCAATGCCTTACGTAGTTTAAATACATAATTTCAACAATAATATAGTTTTAAAACGTGTATTGTAATCATTTTAGTTATTTGAACTATGCCTGAACTGATTAAGAAAACAACCAATCTTGGAAACATAAGCGAACGCTAGTGAAAGGTTCCATTCAAGCAAAACCTGGTAATCTGGGCTGCTTTCAAGCGAAACAAGAGTTGCATTCGGGCTCTGGCTGACGTCACAGAGCTTAGCCAATCACAATGGAAATCGCGATCGAGAATACCTTATATTCTACTTATCTTGGGTTCCGCCTACGTTGGTGTGTTTGGTTTATTTCCCGCTCTTGCCTGCTCTCTCTCTCTCTCTCTCTCTCTCTCTCTCTCTCTCTCTGTCTATCTCTGTCTCTTCGTCGTTTCTTCGGAATGGATTCAAAATGGGTTCTGTACTCAATGGGTTAAGTGTGTACAAGCCTCCAGATCTGAAGTTGGCAGGAGTGACCTGGGCGAAAGCCGAATTGCTCCTCACGAACAAGATCGCTTGTCATTAATCCTCTTCAGAATGACGCGTCAAAGTCTTTTGATAACATAGTTTATGGGCCTGTAGCTGACAGCGAGACCAGGGTTTAGACCAGGCTTTGGTATGGTAACGTTGACGGATTCTTCCACTTATCGGGGAAGTAATCAAGTTGCCAGCAGTCGTTCATGACTTTGGTAAATGTTGCGGGTGTTTATAAGCTGCGCTGTCCAGACTGTGAGGCGGTCTACGTCGGATCTACGACCAGATTACTCCAAGAATAGTTCAAGGAACACCACCGATCATGGAGAAATGGAAACGGAAAATCGGCATATGCGACCACCTCATCAAAACCGGACATCGCATGCTACGCATGGAAGAGTGCATGGAGGACGCAATAAAGGCAAGATTATTATCAAAGAAGAGATGTAGATTAGGAGACACCATCAACGCAACGGAATGGCCAAAGTTCTTCTTAATGGCCAAATGTCTTTTGAGAGAGACGGAATAATCGATTACCTGATTGGACTGGAAGACCAGCAACAAAGCGGAAGAGCCCCCCCCCCCAATAGGTCGGCGCTTTAAGAAGCTCTCGACTAGGTCCGTCATCTCTGTCGTTATAAAAGGGACAGGCTTCCCAGCTTCTAATTTGTAACGAGACAGCCTCCGATGATGAAGACTTTCGAAACGCGTTAGACAATAAAAAATTTTCTTGTTCCCGTATCACTCCTCGGATTCTCCTTCATTTGTTTATACTTCGTGATACTAGATATGGATATACTAAATTTTATTTACCTAATAGTTTAGATTTTATTAACCATCAAAGTGCAACCTTCAATGCATGTGCAGTGAATTTCTTGCCCCACTTTGTGGATTAAGTATAATCGAACAGGTCTGTTAACTATGGCGTCTTAAATAGCTGTCAAAGTTATCGTAAGGAAATTTTAATGAAATTATTGAATCTCAATATTCTTCAATGTTTTGCGGGGAAGCTGGCTATCCACTAACGGGCAACTTTTCGCTATTTTTAATTAACTCTAGTTTCTAATGAAACAACGTGTTTTAACGAAATGTGAGCATACTATATAAGAAGCCTGTTCAAAAGCCTTTCTTTTGATACCTCAATAATACTTGCGCGTTTTATATGTAAAGAGAAAAAGGGGTTTTGACATAAGTAATATATATCCGATAATCGTGAAGTATTTGAGGTTAAAATATATCATTACTGTCATTTTTAATTATGAACTTCTACACTAAATTTATAAAAGAAAGAGAATCAAATAAATTTAACCTTGTTTCCATTATTGACCGAAACATGTGCTTCATATGCGTGCTTCGTCTTTTTCATCTAGAAAAAAATACAAACATGAACTATTAAACCTTATTGAATTTAAACTACTGTAATGTATAAAGCATAGGTAATTTAAAAAACGAAAGTCTGTATTGAATGGGGAGGGGGGGGGGGGATGAATATAAATAAAACAAATGAGTAACTTTTTCCAAGGCAACAGACTGTTTAAAGCCTGGAAACTAAATTGAAAAGAGACTGTATTCTTTAAATAAAAAGTTTTATTATTAAAAGAACGTATACCCTTTAATTATAGCAAACTAATCATTAATATTTGTAAAGTATTATGAAAGCTTTAGAAATAATCGAAAAATCCATACTCTGTGCATGTTCCTGTCATTTAAAGGAGGAATATTTTAAAAAATGTTTTTAAAGTTGCAGAACGCACCAGATTCCACATTTTTTGTTTGCTTTTATTTAATGTTCATTATTTGATTCAGTAGTTCGCGCCCATCGTTTGACTTGGTAGCATATTCTAGAGATTTCATATGAGTCTAGATAGCTTTCCAAATTAGAATAAGTGTTGCCGAAAAAGCCAATAAATGTTGCCGAAAAATCCAATAAAATCTCTTTCCATTCTCGGATTCAGAATTTTAGGATAATGTATAAATACGGAACGTAACTTAATTGATGGAAATTTGAATAATATCCAATTGTAGAGTTTTTAGTATTACATACAGAACACAGAACCATCTAAATGCAGTATACATATTAGTTTTCATCAGAGATTCAGCAGGAGGCTAGACTGACCAATGAGCCAGCAAATAAATATGGCCAATAATTCTAGAGCAATTATTTTAATCTGAGTTTTGATTAATCGTAATAGCGTAGTTTCTCGGTTAATGCCCGAAAATTTTTTAGCTGAGTCACTCTTTACTTATAACAAAAAAGAAAAAAATTATCTCGTGAATTAGCATTAAATTCTAATAGGGAAATTTATATAAGAAAATATCAATTAACATAAAAATAAACAGATTCTTTGCTGATTTTGCATTATTTTCGTCTAGCACATTTGATAAACTTATTTTTTTCAGTTGATTATAATAACATTAGTATGATCTATGTCGGCTTCGTTGTTCGATCTTAAGAAGAAATTTATCGGCTGAGATCTCGTTTTTGAAGTTATTAAAGTGTAAAATGAAGAGATAATAGGCTCGAAGATGATTAACAAAAAAACATCAATTTTTTTTTTTACCTCTCCCGAAATCCGAACGTAAATGCTCAAATGACAGACACGATGATAGGCCGATGTGTGTGTCTCGAAAACACAACGCTGACTCGGAACGAATTAATCGATCGTTGCGACGTTGACTATTTCTCCGAGTGAGTGCTGATCTAGCCTTCCGTGCTTAAATAATTCTTTGAGAAATTTAATACTATAGATTGGGTGGCCTTGAACAGTTAATTAGCAAGTTGCTAAGAGACTTTCTGGATGAGGTATAACGAAAAATTTCTATTCAAAAAGTGAAAAAAGTTCCTTGTTTTTATATGTGGAAAGTATATAAACAAACGAATTTTTATTCTTCTTCTCTGATTATGAACCACTAGTTGTTACCCGCGGCTTCGCCCGCCCAACTATCTGTTGAGGGGAATTACAAAGCAAAAGCAGATAATTTTAAATGAAAACCCCAGAAAGTGGGGAAGGGGGGGGGGTCGTAGGGGGCTGATTTTTGGCGATAGAGCAGGTCCTTTATTGATAAGCCTGTCCTGAAAATTTCAAGTCGCTAGCTCAAACCGTCTAGAAGGAGATAGAATTACAGATAAATAAATAAATACCCGCAAGAGTTTTAGTATATAGATAATTGGATTAGCTATTAATAACTTTAATATTTTGTAGCATTGTATATGCTAGTGAGCTCTTTTTTAATAGATAACGTATTAAATTCTTTCTAAAACGGCGTGTAATTAGAGGACTCACCAAGAGCTAAAAATTGTGGGTTAAAATCCTGCTCTTTTGGTTTCTGACCTTCCATCTTCTATATTCATGAATCAACGTCGATGCGTTGTCCGCATTCAGGACTGCAACGAGGATGGAAGACCATAAATAAAACGAAGCGATAATGGTGATTTATGACCGAATTTTCGGGTTCTTGTTATAAATATTCAGTCTACATCCGTATCTAATGAAAACTTATATATCCTCAGACACGATCTCCTATTGAAATAGAAAACGAGTTATTTCCAATAAATGGCATTAAATAGCCACAATCAACAAACAAAACAGTTTTTATGTAACAGAAAGGAAGAATAATATTCAGTTGTATTTTATTAAAAAAAGTAATATTGATCTCTCATGTACTTTATCCATTTCATTTCCAGTAAAAATAGTCATGCGTATTAATCGTTTTAATGAGTAAACTGCTTGTATTATTGGTAACCCGGGAAGCTTGCGGAGTGATAATAAATTCCGAACCGACAATAAGGAGTGTACGGTTCAAAGATTTCATAGGCCCATTAAATACACATTTATAGGTTGTAGAGGAAATTCTCGAAACAGTCAATAATTTGGAACAAAAGGTACTAGATTCATTAAAGTCAGGTCTATCTATAGGGAAGTGCGCGTGCCATATTTAATAAAAGTAACCCTAGCGTCACTTTTTAAGCGCTGTGCAGTTAGGAAAACTAAATTTTGAGCACTGATAGAGAAAAAAATCCAATTGCAAACTTATAGGTCATCACCGATTTAATCCACATTTTGCATTAAGAAAACAAAAGCATAAAACTCGTAAGACGGGGGAGAAAACTGCATGTATTGTTGCAATATTTACGTATACAACAGCAAACGTATGAAATCGCTCCCATTCAATACTTGCCACAATGGAATATTAAATATAATTAAACAAAACAATCACTAAATGTCACTCAGATTACTTCCCTCCCCTATACATAGTTTTTTCTCAAATTTTAAGGTTTTGTTTTCTTCATGCCAAGTGTGAGTTTATACGAAATCGATTACGCTCCACAACTTAGTACCAATAGAAATTGATATATGTTATACTTTTATATACAAGTTTTAAAGTAAGCATGAAAAATGACAATATAATCATATTAGCAAAAAACTACATATCGTAAATTTCTAAAATATATCAATTTTCATCTTATTTCATAATTGGCTATTTCACGTCTCCATTTATACAGAGTGCTTACGAAATCTGCGTACAAACTTTTAGGGATAGTAGAAGACCATATTTTGAATATATTTTGTCAATAAACTGAGGGTCGCAAATGAATCTTTGATACATAAAAAAATGTCAAACATCTTCCATACAACGGCCGTCTGAGACTTCCTCATAATATAGTCTCTCTCGTTAATGTATTTCTAGGAAACTTAGTAATTAGAAACTTGATACTGATTGTCACAACATTTTAATAACCAACTACTACATATTAGTAAAATTAAAACAGGTGTTCAAACTGTTCACCATAAGCAGTAATGCATGCCTCAAAACGTCTTGTCATTGAATTTCTGCTTTAATTTTACAAACATGTAATATCTGTTAATGAATAATTATTGGATGTTCTTATGAGGATTTTTACAGGCCAAACCTTAGATGTTTAAATAATTGATGAAAATCATCATTCCTGGCCTTTATAAGCCTTACGGCCTTTAGCCCCAAGCACCACCATGAGGTGACTGCTTGTTTCCAGACCTTGTTTATTTTTATGTGGCAGGGGGGTCGGCCCTACGCACAACCCCCATTTCTGGGGGATGATGACGAACTTAACGACTGCTGTAAGGTGGTCACAGCAGCCGGGACCGACGGCTTTACGTGCCCTCCGAAGCACGGGGGGAGATGGAAATTTCCAGGTGGTCACCCAACCTGTACTTAGCCGCGCCCAAGGTTGCTTAACTCCACCACTGCATTGAGCAAGGCGAGACAACTGGGCTACGGCTGCCCCCTTTGATGAAAATAAGAAAGAAAATTCCACAGCCATTGGTAATATGTAAATGTAATATGAAAATTCCACCAAATATATAATATTTGGTTATTAAAACGTTGTGACCATCACTATCAAGTTTTCTAATTTCTTCGTTTTCTGGAAATACATTAATGAAGAGACATTATTATGAGAAAATCTCAGACAGCCGTTATATGGTTTGACAATTTTTTTATGTATCGAGGATTCATTTGCGACCTCCAGTTTATTGACAAAATATATTCAAAATAAGGTCATCTAAAATCCCTAAAGTTTGTCCAAAGTTTCAGGATATATTCCAGGGATCAAAATAAGCAGAAAATGTCAGATGAATATTGGGTCGAAAACGCTACTTTCTTGAGTGATAACAGTTTGAAGGTGTCCTGCAGCAGACAAATTAACGTTAAAGCGTATAACAGTTACAAACTGTCTGATTTGTTTCTACGGTATAATAAGACAATGCACTTGCTATAGCAAATGCTCAAAATAGCCTCGTTAGATTCCAAGGAAGTTTGTTTGCATGGATTGGCGAACCCGTTGGAAAATACCAGGTGTATGACTGATGACATTGCAGCCATCCAGGATCTGCTGACGAAGAGTTGCAACATCTGGAACTGAGAAGAATAAACAAGCGTTTTCAAATACCCCCCAGAAGAAGAAGTCCAATGGATTCATGTCAGATGAGCGTGCTGGCCACGTTATTGGTCCTCCCTAACCTATCCATCGACCAGGGTAATAGCATTTAAGAAGTCTCTGGCGCTTATCAACAACTGGGCAATTCAGGCCAGTCACAGCCAACAATGGCGCTCCAAGAGCGTTTAGAATCTGATGTTGAAGAGAGCAGAATTTTCTTCAGGCAGAACTCTTCTTCTACTACAGGACATCTTCAGACCGTTATAAATCTAGAAAGAAGCGTTTTCAACCCCATGTTTTGGTGCCTGGAATAAATCCTGAATGTTTGTATGTACAGATCATTCAGAAACAACATGTATGTTTGAACCCTACCTAAGAAATTATTGAATATGAACGATTTGCCTGTATTATTGGACACAGATGTTACCTACATCAATTTCGGTTCGGAATTTTAATTATTTTCCATGAGCTTTCCTAGTAAGATATATCGCCTCAAACACAACAAATATCTTCTTATAAGGAGACAACTTTTGACAGGCTACCTTTATCAGTAAACCGTCATCCAGTCCCCCTTATTTACTTTTTTTAGGTATGGAAAAGAGTAAACTTCGATAAGTCAACTAAATAAATATTTACAGAAAGCTCCATTATTAAAGAAGGCAAACATGTTTTTAATATAAAACATCATTATGTTTTTTTAATATAAAAAATCGAAAAATTTCGTTTACATTTTATATTTATAAGCGGAATTTAGAAAGGAACGGAGGGGGAGCCCTCGAGGTGTTCGTTTTTATATTGATTCAGTGTAACTATTTCGAAAAACAAACAAAACTTTTCATTAGAGCAAGTTTGCCAAGATTTGAGCATGGAAAAACTCTAATAAGAAAAAAGAGTTTAGGCCCGAAGTTTCTCATCATAATATTCAAACAAAATCACCTGGGAAAAGAGAAAGGTTATAATTTATAAGCTTACAGGTTATAGACGAAAGGTTATAGAAGAAATCTTTGGTAAAATAAAAATCGCATAAAGGTGAAAATGAGACTTCTTTTCACAAGCTAAAGAAAATTAAAGTTTTATCAACTATAGGGAAATAGTAGGCCCATATTAGAAACTGTCCGGCCTTATTCATAACATATTCATTATGTTTTATAACATAGTAGATGAAAACCAGTTTAATTAAATTGAACATATTAGGTTCATTCATTAAATTGAACTAGTACATTCATTACAGTGGGCGATCGGTTAACGAACAGTTCGGATTGCCAACACATCGGATAACGAATACTTTCGCGAAAGATTTTGTTCGGATAACGAATACCTCACAGAACAAATACAAGAAGAAGCGACTCTGTATGTAAGATTTGCATAACTGTATTTTTCTGTCACTCTATGAATGATTTCTGGAACGAGACTTTCACAGTTGTGTACCTAACAAGATTCATTAGATGAATAAAATCTTAGGACTGGTAATTTCCCCAATGTTACGATTTTGTCCTATGTATACACAGATGCGAGACTAGCGCCAGCTATTGGGCGCTCACTGAATCGTTGTCGGTTGTAGTAGAACAAAACGATCCAAATTGGATAGCTTATTGGACGCCCCACAAACGAACAAAAATACATGACTGATAAAAATGCAAACTGTGAATGTGTGTATTATTGTTATTACATACTCGTGTAAACAAACATTTCATATAGTAAGAAATTACATAATTTTTATTTGGGGAGGGGGTCTTCAGAACGATTTAATTTACTTCCATAATAACCTATGGTAAATCGATGTTCGGTTAACGAACAATTCGGGTAGCGAACATCGTCTTGGAACGGATTAAGGTCGTTAACGATCACCCATTGTACTTGACATTTTAATTCCCATTACGAAGTAGAAACGTATTGAATTTTATCCGTCCCTAATGAGAATGGTTTGATTAATGTTCCTCTATAGATATATGTAGTTTTCTCTATCCAAATCTTTAAAACAAATTGAACCAATGAGGGGTAAATTTATAAATGCACACAAGCGTCAGATGAATGACACTATTCGACAGTAATATTAGCTCTATATTTCGAGACAAGGATGAGAGATGTGGAAATGAATAAAAACTATTTCAACCTTACGAGATAAACATGTAACAGAATGGTTGCAAGCTCTAAATAAACTTCGTTAGACTCAAACAACAGCTGGTTTATTTTACTGTATTCCCTACAGTTTTCCATAGAAAACATTGTATTTATGGTGCGCATCCGATGTTACAGAATATCGAAATTGGTTGAGGCTGTGTTTGGGATGGCCAAGAGCTCTTTAAAGGCATCGAAACCGTGGTCTTCTGAACAGGTGCACTGTCGTGCAGAAACAAGAAAAGACCTTCCTCAAACCGTCTTCACTGGGTGGATAGCTTGAAATTGTTCCAAATGTCTTGGTAGACGTTATAGCCTTTAAAATTCCAGTCACGGAAACTAAGCACAACGCACTCCGGAAAATACTGTTTATCAGGCGTCCTTCAAGTCCAGACACACCCATAAGATAGCCAGATCGTGTAGCGTGATTCATCTTTCATTGATCAACAGTTCTAGTGAGGGCGTTTGTTGCATAAATCTAAACAACGTCAGTTATTGACGTATGACAAAGGCTTCTGTTCATTTGCACAATCATGAAATCTTAGTGTAAAAGATGGTTCTCGCACTGGCCTCCGTTCTGTGCTCACTTGGAAGGTATTTTGCGATAATTACTAGTACAGTCAAGCGATTTCTGCGATAACATATTTCAGACTTCTGTCAATTGCTTTGGGCTACCAGATCTTCAGAGAGTTTCGATATTCTGTGAGTTCCCACTTCACTATAACTTTGCTAACAGGGGAGTGAGCATCTTAAATTGCGCAGAATATCTCTGATGGAATGACAAAATTCGTAGACTTCTAAAATAAAAAGACCGTTCAAACGGAATCAACTGTTATAGTGCGTTCTTTGTAATTCTTATGTCTCATGTTCGTGTGTATCCATGTTATATAGGCGAGTCATCGTTATGCTAAGGGATAGTAGCTACATATTGTATATCCAAGATCTCCGAAGAATTTGAAAGAGGGCTATATAAATAAACGGGAGCAGTAAAATCTGATTCGCTATCTAAAATTATTTTATTAACGTAGACTTAGAAATTAACGAATTTCCTTTTGTTCTTAATAAGATGACAAAATACGAATGCGTAAGATTTGTTTGAATAAAGGGTTTTTTAATAAATTAAAAAAACAACTCTTGTCCACAAAATTATTTAATCGACATATACGTATTTCGAACCCTTTGGGTTCATTATTCAATGTCAAAATGATCAAAAGTACAGTTCGTCAGTACAATTTATAGTACTGACGAACTGTACTTTTGATCATTTTGACATTGAATAATGAACCCAAAAGGTTCGAAATACGTATATGTCGATTAAATAATTTTGTGGACAAGAGTTGTTTTTTTTAATTTATTATGTCACTTTCCACAGTAGTTCAACGTTTTTCAAAGGGTTTTTTGGAAGAAAATATGCATTAAAAACGAGTTGAGAATGCACGGTACTGCATTGTCAGAACGATGTTAAAAGCTCAAGCCAGGTAAAAACATCATTACGGTACCGTAATTCGACGTTGTCTAGCGGCTATTCTAATAAATATTTACAAACAGTTTCGATTATTTGGAAACAGTTTGGTGCAAAGTTACCCCTGTAGGTGCCAGAAGCCCCGGATCACGGCAAAGTCGGTCGTTCTGTTGCCATTTTTTCGATTATTTTTGATTTTGACTTTAGATTCGGATAGAGCATCAAAAAGTAAGTAAAAGTCACACATGTCCTATCTATTCGGGAACAGGGCTAAAATAGCGGTCAAAGAATAGATAAGCAAACTTTGACCGTCATTTTAGCCACGTTCACGAATAGATTCGACTTGTGTGCCTATTATAACTTTTACCTAATTCTTGATATTCTATCCGAATCTAAAGTCAAAATCAAAAACGAAAGAAAAAATTGGCAACAGAAAATGATTTTTTAACAGGTTGTTTTTAACATCATTAACAAAATGAACAAATAAAAAATTTCATGTCCTATGTATCTGTAGAGTGATTCGTCCCATCAGGAGTATTTTGGGAGCCCCTGTTATAGATGAGGCATTTGCTCGAAGAATTATTAAAAAATTTAAAAATTTTAAACCATATTTACTGATTATTTACAGGACTTTTATTTGAAACTCTCACGATAAAGGCTCTCAGGGGAAATTTTGTATGCATATATTTTTATTAAAAACAAAATTCGATAATACAAACTTAAACATACAATTTACCCTAAAATACGCCCCAGCTTTCAAAAAAACTTGAAAACTTATAAGCGTGAACATTATGCTATACTGGTTGAACCTTTCTCTACACAGATAATAAACAAATAAATAAATAACAAGTATCTAAAATAAATCAATACAAATTTGCATTAGGAATTTGATATTTATTTACGAGCGTATTTTATTAATGAGTAAAGGAACAATAAACTATGTGGGTATTTACAAACGAGAGAAGAAAACGATACAGAAATCTACATGCCACTATAATTTATTGAAGCCCGATACATTAGGAGGCTGCATATCAATTTATGTTCAGGGTGATTATAAAATAAGTTCGCCTATTCAGAGCCCTCTAGACCTCAATCTAATGAAATGATTGTGATGCAAATTGAAATGTAGGCTATTCAGACCATGGGGGAGAAAATTCCGGAAAGAAAAAAATTAGTGCAAATTTTCACCACCGGGTGAAAATGTGGCGCTGTGGAATGACAAATGGAGATTTTAAAACTAGTTTTATTGATTTTAAAATTTATTATGTGGAATAGTGTTTTCGGAGTTATTTTTCTTTCTATAGTTTTATTGTTTTAAACAAGCAGGCAGGGTTTTTGTTGGATTATATCATATGTTCGTTCTCAATATCGGCCTTATTACTAGAAAGTTTATGCAAATTAGAAAGTCATCATACCCAGAATAGAATGGATTTATTCATTCATTACATTATGTTTAGCGAAAAGCTTTCACAAAAGATCATGGTTTTAAGCAAGAAAGAACGCGCACTGTTGGTAAAGTTGTTTAACCAGAATGATAGCAGCAGTCCAGCTGCATTGCGAGCATATCGTCGTCTAAAAGGACTGCGAAAAGGGCCCATGTCAGATACTGGATTGCAAAAAATGATAAAGAAATTTGAATCGACTGGCTATTTGGCTGTTGTTTCAGGAAGAGGACGGTGCAAGATAACAGACGAAGTTGTTAAGGACGTGGCTGTTGCAGTGGTGGACAGAGCTTCCTCTTCTCAACATTCTGCAACAAGTGCTCGAGCAACAGCACGCGAATTGTCCATCCCATGGTCCACGGTGCGAAAGGTCTTGTGGTCTATTCTGCATTGGTACCCATACAATATTCTTTTGGCACAACAGCTAAAACTTCAAGATCCCACTCAACGCGCTAGCTTTGCTTATCGCTTTCTGCCGAGGATGATTGTTGATGACCTGTAGCCGTGGAACATTCTATGGGTCAGACGAAACACATTTCACCGTAGAAGAAGCGGTAAACGCGCAGAATTGCCGCATATGGGGTGCCTTGCTCCCCCATTTCGTGCATGAAAAGCCATTGCATTCTGAATACGTGACTGAATGGTGTGGATTCGCCGCTGATTTTATTCTAGGCCCCTTTTTCTTTGAGGAAGTGACACAACGAGGTCCTGTAAGGTGTTCTGTGACAAGTGCACGATATTGTGAACTTCTTGCACAGCACGTGATTCCTGCCTTGCGAGAACGACGATGCTTGGAAACCACTGTCTTCATGCATGATGGAGCACCTCCTCATACTGGTCGACAAGTGAAGGAACTGCTTCGTGCCAACTTTGGAGATGATCGATTGATCTCTAGAAATTTTCCAGATACGTGGCCTCTACGTTCTCCGGATTTGAACCCGTGCGATTTTTGGCTCCGGGGATATTTGAAAGATAGGGTCGATCAACAAAGCGCACGGACTGTGCCTGAGCTGAAAACCAGCATTAGACGACATGTCTCAGACATTCCCCGGGAAACGCTTCATGCAGCAATTGATCATGCTGTGCTACACTTCCAACATGTCATTGAAGCAGCGGGCGGACATATTGAACATATGCTGTAATCAAACAAAAACCTTACCTGCTTGTTTAAAACAATAAAACTTGTTTAAAATCTCCATTTGTCATTCCACAGCGCCACATTTTCACCTGGTAGTAAAAACTTGCCCTACTTTTTTTTTTTTTTTTGAATCACAATCGGTTCATTAGATTGGGATCTAGAGGGCTCTGAGTAGGCGAACTTATTATAGAACTACCCTGTATTTGTTTTTTTTTCTCCATATATGTATTTATCTGTGCAGAAATACGAGATCATTTATAATTTTACTCTGTTCACAGGACTTGCAATCAATTCTAATTATTGTAAAATTTGGCATAAACATCGAGTCAATTATTGGAATATGAATTCTACATATATAATTTTTTTTCTAGTAGTGAATAGTTGATATAATTCCAATAAACTCTATTTGCATTGTTAATTAAAATTATTCATAATCAGATGAGAATTGATATGATTTTTAATTGTACCTAACAGCATAATATTTTTGACTCAAATTAATATAAGTCATGTAGACTACATAGGAAAATATTTCATCAGCCCATTTTGCTATGATGACATGTTGTGAAAATTTATTATTCCATGAACATAAAAAAATATTGAAATTTGTTTTTAATTTTTTAAATTAAAAGACAGTGAATCAATATAACTCAAAATTTGCTTACTGCCTCGCCTGTTCTCGAATTTGTATGCTTGTTCGATTTCTCCTCTCATCTGTCAAGTCACTTCTTTACTTGTTCAGAAGTCCATTCGTTCATTACATTATTTATTCAAGTGACATGCTAAGTGAAAAACTGACATATAAAATAACTCTAAAAATATCGACTGGTTTGTTAAAAAAATATATAAAGGACATGTATAGCTTAGGTTGCTGTTAATTTTTTTATTTTTTATAAACCTTGCAATTCATCTACTTTATACTTTATATAGTTTTTTGAAAGACTATATTCTTCTTTAATTATTTACGACTCGCAATTTTCAAGCTTTTTAAGTCATCATATGTAATTATTTTATGCCTTTTTTGTTATATATTCTAACTTAACCCAATTAAAGTTCTAAGTTCTGTAGAATGCTTATCAAAACTTAAAGGTCAGTATTACTTCAAAATTAAATTTATAAATAAAGAAACGAATAAACAACAACAATAAGGAAATATAAAACATGGTAATCTTCTTGGGAAAGTAGGCAGCAGTGAGGCCACACACCTCTTTTTGTAGCATATATTATTTGCTCCATCCGCTGCCAGTTTTTACTTCATACAACTTCGCCTTTTATTCAGAAATTGAGAGCATACGACATCAGGTATTTATCTACTTCATGTCACCAACAAATGAACAGGACAGACCCAAGTCCGGGTGGTAAAAGAGGCGGATTGGTATTTTGGGGTGGCAACCAGGGGTAAAATTGGAGAGTACCTTTATAGAGAGGGTTGCCTGGGATCTAGGTAGCCCCATTCTTCACACTAAACCATTGTTGGCTGATCAACATCACGAACAAGGAAAAATGCCGGACTGACATTTTAAAATGGACTGGAGCAAATGAATTTAAGGTACGTTCAAAAAAATATAAAAATATCCATACAATTGTAAATAACTCATATAAATGTTATACGTGTATATTTCAACATGAATAAATAACAATTTATTTCTTGTTAATCCATGACAATTTGAACATACTCTAAAAATAATGTAAAAATAATAATTAGAAAAAATAAACTGAAAAAAAATCAAATTTTCACCGTCCAAAATATATAAAACCACACAATCTAATATTTCATAAATCGATTATATAGATCTGACCAAACATTAAACAGAATTTTTTTATGCAAATTTCATTGTAATTGTTTGTCCCATTCTGGTTGATTATAAAAATTATAATGAAATATTATACACTTTAACAATACCAAAGGCAAAACGTCTCTCAGAGTTTGGAAAGGGTGATTCCAGACAATCTGCTAGACAAATTGCAAAAATAGTGTGATATTAAATTATTTGCGCTTGGGTGATTAAATGGCGTAAATAAGTTCACACGCCAAAAAAGTCATCCTACACGTAAGCAATCCTTCTTTGCGATCTCTTGCGAGATCTCCGGAATTGCCTGTGAGCAAATCTACATATGCAAAACCCCAGTGTATTAGGGGATTGATAGCATCAACTGAGCTTTACAAGCAATCCAAACGTGCGCATTATAGCCCTGCAACAATGCAAAGTACATCCGTCATTATCAAATTTCAAGAGCAACAGCAAACAAACGCGTGAACCCACTTTGTTTACCAGTGTGATTGTCTGCGTTTACTATCGATCCCAATAGTTTTGAATAAGGTTTTGATAATGACGGATGTACTTTGCATTGTTGCAGGGCTATAATGCGCACGTTTGGATTGCTTGTAAAGCTCGGTTGATACTATCAATCCCCTAATGCACTGGGATTTTGCATATGGTTTATTGCCTGTGTGGTGCATCAGTATGGTAATTTGCCATTCAAGAAGAGAAAGTTAAATCTTGCAATCAATTTTTCATCCACTTCCCGTTGTTCAAAAGAATCCAAATTTGGCACATTGATTCATTGCTAATGACCATACAATCGGGTATACAAATTTTCAAAATTCGAACTCATAAAAAGGATTAAAAGGATTCATTTTATTTTTCAACCCAGTAAGGGGAGTGGGCCACCAATTCAAGTTTTCTTCAGATTCACATGTTTGTAGCAAAAGCGTGGATTAATGTTATATATATATCAACATGAATAGAACAAATAAATAAATTTCGTTTATTATTAATGCATGCCAATTTGAATATGCTCTAAAAATAATGGAAAAATAATAATTAGAATTAAAGAAATTGCATGCAAATTCAAAACTAAAAATAATAAAAAATTAGCTCCAAGACTAAAAAGAATCAACTAAAAATATATATATATTAAAAAAATTTTTGAAGCAAAGACTTTTATTTTAAAAAGCACTAAAAATTAAAGGATAATTTTTTGGTGTCTCTCATTAAAATAGGGATTTATACAGTCCGTCCCAAAAAATTACGAACATTGTTTTTTTCTGTGTAATGGAAAGAATTCAACAAATTGTTAACATAGTTTATTGTTACTCTAATAAGATAGGAAATTATTTCAATGCTGCTATATGTTTAATAGTCAGATCACATAAGAAAACATCTGAAAAAAAAGAAACAGGCGTTTTTGCTGTCCCAAAAAAGTATGAACATAGGATGAAAAACGTCAAACAATACAAAGAACGTATGAATTAATAATCAATAAACTTGCCATTTCTTTTAATCACTTCAAAAATACGATGTTTCATTGATTCAATGAGTTTGCTCAAGTTCAGAAGTGGAATTTCCTCCCATGACTTTAGAACGGCCGTCTTAAGGTCCTGAACGGAATCAAATTGACGTCCATCCTTATAAACAGCCCTAACCAAGATTCCCCACACATTCTCGATTGGGTTTAAATCAGGACTTTATGACGGCCATTCTAAAACGGGGATGTGCTTTTGATTAAGCCATTGTTTTGTCGATGCTGATGCATGAATTGGAGCATTGTCTTGTTGAAAAATGTAATGCTCTCCACCAATACGGACAGCGTGTGGGAGTAAATGTTCGTTAAGCATCTCTTGATATGCCGTAGAATTCATTCTGCCATTGACGATTGCAAGTGATGACTTTCTGTTCATGCTGAAGCTACCCCAGATCACCAGGGAACCACCTCCTTGAACTCTCTTGCTGAAGTATTGTTCTTCATGGCATAGGTCATGCCAATGTCGCTGTAGTCCATCAGGTCCATCTAGATTGAATTTTTTTTCGTCACTGAATATGACATGTTCCCACTCCTTGTCCCAGGTCATGTGATCTTTGGCCCATTGTAGACGTTGTTGCAGATGTGTTGCTTTGAGGGCTGGTCGTTGTTTGCGTTTCATGAATTTGATGTTTTTGCCGCTTCTTAAAATGCGATGCACACTTGATTTGGAGATTTCATGATCCAATTCTTGGGCTACTGTACGTGTTGAGCAATTTTTGTGGGTAGCTAATCGCACTACTTCTCGTCTCGTACGGCTCGTTGCCTTTTTCTTGCGGCCACTTGCGTGTTTGCCGCTTGCAGTTTGTTTCCCTTTCAAATATTCATTAACTGTCGATCTTGCACGACCAATTCTTCTGGCTATTTCAGCTTGTGAAACACCTTCAGATGCCAGGGCATCCATATAACCTTTTTCACGTTCTGTAACATCTTTCCTCTTCCCCATCTTGTGAGAAGTGGTCAATTTTTTTTTAAAACTTGTAGGACTACAAGCAGAGTTCCTTCTGTCTATCTATATGCAACTTTCATGTTAATAAATGCTTCCACCTACTGCAAAATGATCATCTTCTGTGTGTTCGTAATTTTTTGGGACATCACATTTAAGTTAGACTGGGGGGGTTTGTTATTTCTTACGTGCCTGAATGTTAAACACATAATAGCAACATTGCGATAAATGCCTATTTTGTACACTAACAGTAAACTATGTTAACAATTTGTTGAATTCTTTCCATTACACAGAAAAAACCAATGTTCGTAATTTTTTGGGACGGACTGTATAATTATAAAAAACCAAAAATGTGGCAGCGCGCATTTAATATTAAATTTTATATTAAAAATGAAAAACTCTGCGCCACTACTCTTTTGCCTCTTTTAATTTTAAACTTTTGCGAATAATATCTGCGGACATGCCCCTGGGACTACTATATATTAGCCCTGGACAAGAGCCGCTTTTGAAATGAGCGCTCATAGGTTGGGTTCCATTTTTACAAAGAGCAGTCAGAGTCTAATATAATGTAATTCATTTTAATTCTTTGAATCTCTTTTAAGTGAGTCGTTCTATAATTGTTTTGTCCGAATGTGAATAGGAAGATAATAGTAGATATTGTATTAAGTCGCCAAGTTATTTCAGATTTCAGAATCAAATTCAATAAAGCGATTCCATTTTTTTGCTCGTCATTTTGTCTTTATTCAGTTCCCTTCACCTCACTCTCCTTCTCATTCATGGACTTCTCCCGATACTGCATCACGAGAGCCTCCTGTCAGCAACTCTCTGATCGTGAGAACGAGCTGGCTCGCACGGGCATTTCCGTGCCCGGAACTGGACCAGAGTTGCCAGCGGAAGTATTGCCAGAAATAAGTTTTTCCACTCAGGTCTGGGTTTTTTCCACCAAGCGACCTCTTCAGCCAAAACCCTGAATATTGCGTTATAGAAAGAGAAGGGGAAGAACCTCAAACTGAAAAATCATTTTAAAAAAGAAAAAAGAAACGTTTCTTATACAAATATAATATAAATGTGAAAACTTTAAGAGAATGACCTCAAGGTTAGCAGAGAGCACAGTTCAGTTTAAAAAGAATGTGTTTTTACTTCATGTACGCAATTTTTATATTATTAAATTTTTGTTCATGTATATAAATTTTTTAAAGGCATTTCATTTACTTTCTGCTTTGATATATTATAGTTTATGCATTCAGTATATTTAATTATAATTATTTCATTTAGAATAACCAACATTTATATGTTTACATTTAGGTTTATTTCATCTTTTTACATTTAAATAGGGGAAGTTAATATAAATATTTATTTTTTATATACATTTTTATATACACATGTTTATTTTTACATTTTTATACGTATGAATGGTTTTCTAAAGTGACTTTCCGAATTTGGGTTTATTTCTGGGGTTTTTTTTCATCTGTGTTTTTTCTGGGGTTTTTCATCTAGGTTTTTTCTGGGTTTTTATTTTCTCAGCAGAGGTCGCTGGGATAGAAAAAAAAAGCCTAGATCTGGGTGGGAAAACCCAGGTCTGGCATCGCTGAACTGGACGAGATTCAGAAAGGATACGATAGCACACCGAAGCTTCCCATTACCCTCAATGTTTGCGAAGTGAGCTTCGTACGCGGAGGCATAAGAGAACTCTAAATCAGTCTACGCACTGTCCAGTATTTCATTTCAACCAAGACCTAGAATCTTAAATTCTGCAATAAAAAGTGTTTCTCTTTGTTTTACGTATTAAATATGTTACATAATAGTCATATTTCTGAAAACAGAATTTGAAAAATTTAATCCGTTTTCAAGTTATCGTGCACGCGGCGAATGATAAATGTACAGACCAAACTTAGCAGCTTTTTGCTAAAGCACCTAATAATATAAAAAAATAAATTGGTATGGCGGAATGGTACATTCGCACAGGCCTACCACGAGATAATGATACGGAATCAAAGAGAATTACGGGGCTGTGTTTGTTGTATATTAGAAATGGCAACAGACAAGAACCAATATTTCGCGGAAACATGAAATTTATAGTACCGCCATCCAATGTAATAGGTGGTTCGATGGGTTTGAAATCTAAATTAAAATGTTTCTTCATAAAGCTAAAAACGTATAAATTTAATGTAGCATCTACATTGATAATGCTAACTGTCATAATTGCAATATTAGTATCCATCTCCATGTTGTCACCGACTGGTCTAGTTGTTAGTGAATATTTCATTCATCGCACTGAACAACATTTCCATATCAGATATCGACACTTTAGGATGAATATACACTGATAGGCCAGAATATTATGACCACTCCATCAGTATTTCGTTGGGCACCTTCTGCCTTCAATACTGCGGCGATTCGCATTTACTCCACGAGATGTTGAAAGGTGATGCAAGGAATCTGACACCATGAATGCTGTTGTCTTGTGTTTTCTGGCCACAATTCGCTTCAAACCCCTTCAGTCTCTATCAGTGAGTTTCGACTTTCGGGCAATGTTGCGCTTCGCAGATGATGTCTTTCCCTGCTTTTATAGGCTGTCATAACAGTCTTTTCCTGATGAATAAGAATGTCCTGTTGTATGAAATTTGTTGTTTTGGGACCACTTGTCTAATGGCTCTTTCAACTTTCTCCCACAAATGCTCAGTTGGATTGAGATTTGGTCATTATGGGGGCCACCTAAGCCAGGTTCGTCGTCGTTCGTGGCGATCGCAACAATCTCACCTTACTGTCATTTTCAATTGTCGAATCAATATAGGGGTTGAAGCATACATTCAGTAGCAAAAATATTTTTGCAGCAAACAACGCACAGGAATTGTTTGTTCTAGAAACTATTCCTGCAAAATATGAGTAGCGTGGCATGCCACCTTGTCACGTTGGAAGAAGCCATCTCCATTACGATACACCATCAACATGATTGCATGAACTTGATCAGCATAGATACTTAGGTATGTTCTGATATTCAGACGTTTTTCTACACAAATTAAAGGACCCATATTATGCTAGGAAAATATGCCCCAAACCATGAAAGCCCCCACGAGCTTGAACGATTGTACTCATGCATGTCGGGTCCATGCTTTCATGCAGTTTCCGTCAAATTCTCATTCTGTTATCTGCATGACGCAACTGAAAACGTGGTTCATCAGACCACATGACTTTATTCCGATTCTCAACTGTCCCAATCCTTGTGTTCCTGTGCGAATTGGAGACGTTTTATCTTGTTAACTGCAGATAGCAAAGGTGTTCGAACTGGCCTTCGGCTCCCATATTCCACACAATGCAGTGTATGGCGAACAGTGCGTTCAGAGATCATTTGAGAGGATCCCTGATAAAGATCTGCGGCAATTTGATGCGCTGTTGCCCTTCTGTTGTCTTGTACCAGTCTTGCCACTCCTTTCAGCCCGAACATTGATGGCCACAACTGGCACGTTCAGATCCAGTTTTCCGGAGAGTCCAGTCTGTAACAATTTAACAGCAGCTGCTCTTGAACATTGAACGAATGCAGCCGTTTTGCTATATTAGCTCTATGGCTCCGAGCGCCAACAACCATCAAAGGCTGCTGAATCACTTCGTTTATCTATAATCTTCTGAAACAAATGACTTCCAATGTCGTGGTAAACAACCTGCTTGCCTATTTACACTAGTCCGGCTCTTTAGCAACTTCAGCGCGAAATCATACCTAATTTGCCTACAAACATCAGGTGGTCATAATAATCTGGCCACTCAGATTAAACACTTCCTAGTATAGATCTCACTACACCATTGTATAAAGCTTTAACAATACAAATATCATTGATATTAGCGTCGATCAGTCGTCTATAGTTAGACCAGTCTGTCAGTATAGGTTCACATTCGTTAAGAGTTACATTTCAAAAAATTGCAAAAACGCCTGCTCTCCAATAACTTATAATACAATATCTTCGAATAGTTTTATATTTGTTCTACACAGCATGAAATCTTTCACATAGGACTGATGAAAGTAATGAAGCTAAGATATCACACTTCTGTTACCTGGGTGCTTCAAGTCCTTCTCAAAACAAAATCTATCACAAACATTAGGCTACACGAATATCCAAATTCATTGTTTATGAATATACGTATAAGGAAACATGAATTCCGTGTCCCAAACTGCCGCATATACAGGGCGAGGCATTTATCTTGAGACAACTGAATATCTCGAAAACTAAACATTGTACGAAAAAATGTCCAAAATCAAAAGTGAATTATTTCGCGGGAGAAATTCATAAGTTAAAAAATTAACCCCCCCTCTTGTGAGGGGGGGCTGGGGGGACGGGGTAACTTTGAAATATTAAATAGGAACCCCTATTTTTAATGGTATATTCAGATTGTACACAATATTCGAAAAATGTTTTATTCTTGGTGTTTTTTCAATTGATCCAACCGTTTAGGAGATAAAGGCCCTGAAAGTGTTGAACTTCTAAAGTTTGAACCCAGTTTTATTGACGAAGACAAAGAGATAGAGAGTGGGTCTTAGAGACATTTTTATTTATTTATTTTTTTTTTATTTTTTAAAAATTCAGACAGTGGGGTTCTTAAAATATACACTGACCATTTTTTTTATGAAAATGGGCTAAGCCTTTTTAGAGAAATGAATTTTTTTTTTGAAAAAATCAAGAAATGGCATTTCAAATTCATTTCAAAACTCCAAATACAATATAAACGGCATGAAGAGCTTCCTCTTATTGAAAAATAAATTTTTTTTTGACGTAGAATACGTCTTATATTTCGATACTGGGATACTACGTTTAAATCGTGAATGTCACGAAAAGTGTTGATCACGAAAACTTTAATAACGTCAAAAGTAAATTATTAATGATAGAAAAATGAATGATAGTATATAAAACAAAGCATGCTTTAGATTTTCACCGAATTCATGGTGACGTCATCGGCTGATGCAATCGAAGAACAAAGTTGAGTCAGAAAATCTGCTCTCTGGCGGAGATTAATTTAGTCTAGCTTCGGCTTCCTTTGTGATAGCACGACATTTTAGGTTTCATTTGTTTTATCTTTTTGCGTTTTATAAAATAGCTTAAAAATTAAACCTCACTATTTAATTATATCTAAGATATCGGCCTTCGAATTGTGGAAATTTTGCAAAAATTACAGAATTTCCAAGTTTATGCATAATAAAGGCCAGAAAAATTATAGAAAACTTCACAGATAAACAGACCCAGATTCTGATGTTGAACGTCTACGGACTCAGCAGAAACGACTGAAAGTTGAGTCGTGGCGACGCCAAAGTGAACAATAGCCCGATACGAATGCGCCAATAACTTCCACTGCTCAGTTCGACGCAAATAACCTATCTGATGATATAAACGTTTCAACACAGTGTGATAAAATCCAAATCATGGAGGTCTATAACGAGCCATAACCGTCAACATAAGCAGCATCTTCATCAAATGCGACTTATGTACGGAGCGATATACAGGGTGAGGCATTTATCTTGAGATAACTGAATATCTCGGAAACTAAGCATTGTACGAAAAAATGTCCAAAATCACAAGTGAATTATTTCGCGGAGGAAATTCATTAGTTAAAAAATTACCCCCCCCCCCCCGTGTGGGGGGGGCGGGGGGGGGGGGTCACCTTGAAATCTTAAAGAGAAACCCCTATTTTTAATGGTATCTTCAGATTATACACAATATTCGAGAAATGTTTTATTCTTGGTGTTTTTTCAATTGATCCAACCGTTTAGGAGATAGAGGCCCTGAAAGTGTGGAACTTTTAAAGTTTTGAACCCAATTTTATCGATGAAGATCAAGAGATAGAGAGTGGGTCTTACAGACATTCCTATTCTACTTTTTAATGGTCTTTAAGAATCCGAAGTCAGAATTTCAAAAATTCAAAATTTTTTTGTGCACAAGTTTACTTTTGGGGGCAGTGGTCCTATGGAGGCATTGTCTGTGTTTACTGAAAAATACTGGATTCTACATCAAAAAGAAAATTGTATTTTTCAATAAGAGGAAGCTCTTCATGCCGTTTATATTGTGTTTGGAGCTTTGAAATGAATGTTTCTGCCATTTCTTCATTTTTTTCAAAAAAAAAATTAATTTCTCTAAAAAGGCTTAGCCCATTTCCATAAAAAATGGTCAATGCAAGGTTTAAGAACCCCATTATCTGAATTTCTAAAAAATAAAGAAAAAAAAATATAAATAAAAATAAAAAAATTGACGGGGAGGCTTCTTGGGGGATAGTAAATAACTCCAAAACGGCTCATCACAGCCAAACAGGTCATTTACAAAAAAAAAATCGCCTTAATGAGAGGAGTACGCACGTTTGAACGCTATAGCCATTTTTTAATTTTTAGAAAATATCTCGAAAACGGCTTACCCAATTGAAATAAAATATATGCCAAGACACAATTTAAAGAACCCTCTAAGTATGTATAATTTTTATTTGGTTCGGCTATTTGCTGTTTCAGAGGAGTTAGCTGCACAAAATTGGTCACATACGTACATACTGTTGCGTGCCCCTTTTGTGACACGCACAGCTACACTAAGAAAACAGGTTCAGTAACCCCGAATCCCCAAGGTTGACCACTACTCTTACCGTTAAGTTAACAAAACAACACCTCCCATGGTTATATCTGTTATTAAAAGACCCCGCTAAGATTCTAATTCAGCTTAAATTTAAGCAAAGGTTAGGCCCCAAAAAGGAACACTTGGTTTAATTATTTAGTACTTCCCCTTTATTTAGCAAAGATGATTCAGTCGTGTGAGTTAAACAAATAGTCTTTCAATTCCAAGCAAATTTGTTGCTTTTTATTATCAGAAACAATAAAAAAAAGAAAATTACAAAATTGGTTAATTAAAACTTATTTGGTTTTTTTTTTACAATAATAAAAGTAAAGGCGATTACGCCACCAACAAAACCAACACACGGAGTAAAACGTCTGGTGCGAGTCTTACGTAATTGAGGTAATATCCAAACAAAAACGTTCACTGCGACGCAGTAGAGAAACTGCTCAAATAAACCCGAATCAAACAATTGCTTGGAACTGTAAAAAAATTTAAGAAAGAAAAAATTAAAAAGACTTAAATGACATTTAATTAGAATAGAGATCACTAGAGCCGGGCTGGCGTTGAAACTGGTGGGCGGGACACGAAGCTACCAAGTCCAAGGTGGCTTGAATAACCTCAAGTCCAAGACGAGAGCTGAAGGATTTGTAAGCAGACGAGAGACTCCAAATACAATAGAGTGGTAGTTTCAATAGGTAAAAGAATCCAGATGTAGAAAAAAATAAATAAAAAGAAAAAATTAGGTAGTATTACAAAACTAAAGAAATAAGCACTAAAAATTGATAATTACAGCAGAAGCCAAGGAAGGCAAAGTTTACGTGTTTTATTACATTATGATGTTTACCTCGTCACCCCCAAAATACGAAGTTCACACTTATCAGGGACACGGCAACATTTTATTATACAAAAAAACAGAGGAAGGAACAACAATACGGTAGGAAACAGAGGAACAATTCAGCAGCAACGAGGTAAAGACAACACTACCTAAAAGAAAAAAGGCGTAAACAAAAAAAAATAAATGTAATAACTTAAGAAGTAAGAGCAAGGCAATGAATTCGACAATACAAAATAAAGAATAAAACAAGCTTAAATAATAAAGTTGAGGTAGAATCAAAAAATCAAGGTGGTCTGCAAGATTAACGGAGACTGTCTCTTGAAACAGGGAAACGTCCATGGCTAAAAAGGAATTTATTTAACAAAAGAGTACGTAGAAAAGTGAAGGAAGTTTGATTCCCGCGAAGTGGCGTGGATCCATCAGGTAAAAATGAAACGACGAACTGGTGGCAAACGGAATGGTTAAAAGACGAGAGTCAGATTCCAAGAATTCTTCAAATTTCTACGAATGTATCCACAACAGGGTACATTTATCCAATAAGAAAATCCGAGTTCAATAGAAAAATAAAGAAATAATCTTACTCATGTCCAGGTTCTGGCAAGAATGCGCCCAACGGCGAACTACTCGGAACAGTAGACAACATTCTGAGGAAAACATCAAGCGGAGTCCTTAGGTGAGTAATGGATATCTGCGACCGCCATCTTGCCTGGTTGAGATTCGAAACACAAAGGAAATGCGGTTAAGAAACGGCTCTTCACTTCACCCCGTCGTTGAACGATAGCATTAAGAACATCCTGCGGGAATAAACAAATCCACGAGGTCGCAATAGACCTCTGAGAAAACTAGGAGAAAACATAACTGCATTGCTGATTAAGTCCAATGGACTGCGGTAGACGATAGGCTATCACATATTGCAAAGGTCATTCACAGACTTCGCAAGCCTGGAGTGGCCGACTATCTCTGACTCACCTGTCCCAAGATTCTATTGTTAATAAAAAAATTATTATCAATTGCCAAACCAAAACCTAAAGCACGAGCTAATGTTGCTCGAGGCAACGCGTCATACCGAACGCAACGAGATAGAAAATAAACCTCAAAAGATAGGTTTTAAACAACCCGTAATCTCAAGAGAGGAAAAGTGAGCAAAAATTATTGTTGTCTAAGAATGGGCCAATTAAAAATATTAAACTCCGAATAATTGTTAAAAGAAAAATCTTAGCTGATAAAAATACTTCCTTTTTTTTCCAAAAAATTCATTTATATAATATTCAATAAAAATATTTTGTTGGACAAAGATAAATAGAAAATTACTAAGTCGGAATTGCATTGTACTCAAGCTTACAACAACAGCTTTTAGCTAAGAGTTGAAAGTTAATTTTATGACTTCTTTTTACAACTACAATTGAAAATACCTAAGAATCAATTAGTAGTTGGTCAATTTAAACTCGCTTGGCTTGCCTTAATTCGTAACCGAACGGAAGCAAGAATCCAATATTTCTGCTCTACAAAAATGAATATATTGAATTAAAAGTGTTTTTATTGTCTCACCTTTTATATATATTCTCATTGTAGGTACCTGCTCCTAAACAAATATTCCTATTAAAGTTTCGTCTGGCCAGACTTAATATATTAGCATTTAGACTTGCTTTTAAGAGAAGTAGAGGCAGTACCCAATATCTTTATACGAACGCACCAGAAAGCGTTAGGTGAACCCTTTAATTCGTGTTACACCGGAGGGGGCCACATTGACCTCCTAAAAGTAAACGAAGCAGAATTGGAATTTCCATTGGTCAGAGAAGAAATTAGCAAGTGCTGGAAAGCACAGACTGTCGGATAACTAACCGATTGAAACGCTATGCATCGAGTAAGAGTCTTGACATGTGCCGAAAGTAAACCAGGCTTAAAAAATTGAGGCCGACTAGGAAGCGAATAATTCAAGTGACTTAGTAGTTTCTACACGTTCGTTGGAATGTTAAAAATTAAGGACATAAAAACGATCCTCGCTTTTTGTGCCACAAAAAGTCACGTTATAATACAGACGGAAAATTTTTTATTCAAAATTTCAACATACCTTTAAGAATCATGAGTTTTTAAGTCGATTTCAGCAAAAAAAAAATTTTGAGTTTCTGAAACGAAAACAAAGGCCTTCACTCTTAGAGAGTGGTAGGCCAATGAAAATTGAAGACGGCAATGGTTATTGCATTAAAAATGTTGTGTATGCAGGTTAATTTTATCAATACACTATCAATAAAATAATTAATTGTATCAATACACTTTTTGAATAGTATTGCATAATTTTACAAAAATATTTTTGCTTACCCAATTTTATTTAACTCATTTGATGGTTCCAATATTTCCAAACACACTTTTACAAAGTATGAATTCAAACTATTTCACTGACACCAAGCACGACATATTTGTAATCACAATAAAGTAATAACGTTATTTGCTGTAAAGTCATACGTTGCTAAATTAAAGGTACTATTTTAATATGATAATTAAAATTGTGTTTATTTACACTTATCGACGAATTTATTTACTTAACATCTAATAACGATGTTTCTCCCCTGTGTACTTACAGAACTGCTTGTTTCTTTCTATTCTTTTGGGAATTGATTTTACAAGGTGTCTAAAACATTCCACGGGGATATTGGTTCACGTCTTCAGTATGGTAGTCGAAAGTTGCACAATAGAATTCAGTTATGGCTGTATGTATCGGACTGCCCGTTTCACTTCGGTAATGTTTAATTACTCGATATCAGTAGGCACATATCAACTCTGATTAAGGAACCAGCCAGTGCAAGAAAAGAATCACGAAATCATAACAATGGCAGTCTTGCTTGCACAATTGACATCTTGGCACTTTTCTGCGACGGACGCTAGATTCTGCCATGTTCGGTACAGTTGTAAGCGGGACTCATCAGATAAAGCTTCTCCAGTTGCTCAATCTTCAATCTTGATAGTCTCGCGTTTTTTTCAATCGCTTTTTCCTACTTTGTTCTCATAAGAGAGGGACACATTGAGATAGTCCACTTTCGTTACTCTGTCGTGCAAAGGTTCGATGGCTTCTGCATTCCGAAATGCCCTCCCCAGATCCAGCTTGTATTTTGCTGTTCGCTAAAAATTGGTGGCACGTTGGCCATTGATGAGCCTAGACATTCGTTGCTTAACCGGTCAGCTAAGGCTTATGGACGTCCGCGTATGGTACTTTGGATGATTTTTCCTTGATCACACCATTTGGTGAACATGATTCGGGCTTGCCTCTTCTGCAATTGTCTTCTCTCGGACAATAGACCTTAGTATAATCAGAGTTCACTCAAAATCATACACTTGGTCTTGGAATAAATGATTGTTGAACTCAACGCAGCAGCTTTAGAAGTCTGAATACTTACAGCCAGAGTTTGAGAGTCACAGGATGAGCAGTTTAAGTAAGCATGCTCTAGAAAAATCCGTGATGTTTATAGGCTACGAATTTAATTAATTTCCAAAACGATGTTCACATTCCTTGAGATAATTTATTGGGGTGCTTCCGCATGAACATCTAGCGTAAGATCTATGAGATGAATCGTTTCATCAATGCCTTGAGCTCTTTCATATTCTTTTTAATGAGTTTTACTTTTAAAAAAAGTAACGAATGTGCCCCATACTTTCTAGTTGAAATTATTCAGATCTTATAATGAAACACGTAATTATCTGATCTAAATTTAATAATAAAACATTAACCTCCCTTTTTTCATATATAGCACATCCGTAAAATTTACAAAAGTGTCGTTGTGACAATAGTCTGCCTACCTGTCTATCCGCATGAATCCATTGAGTTATATAACTCGAGTTATCAGGAAATTATGCAAAATTTATTGAGGAATTTTGATTTAATTTTGTTTTAATTTCAATCTCTTTTGTTGCGGGAATTGAAATGCACATAGGATATATCTCAGCTTCCATCGCATTTTCACATAATATACTACTTATTAGAGATGTCAACAATATTTATTGAGAAACATTATTATGATTTAATTGAGTTAGAAAGTCCCCGAATACATCATAGTATAATGGCTAAAATTAGAGTTTTGACATTTTCATGTTAGCCATTAAAAGACTTTAAGCTTTCATTTATAGGAATCTCTTAAAGCGAAATAATCATTTGTGGTACATTACAGGGATCAAGAAAAGCTAATACAAAGCTTTTAAGGGATTTTCATTCAAATACGCATAACAAATAGACGCTTCTGTCCTAGGGGATGATTATGAAATTTATTTTTAGCTAAACTAATTTATCTTGAGTAAAGCATTGGTTAGCTTTCACTTGAGCTGCGCAAATCGTTACTTCGTTTTGAGAGATGTGTATAAATAAAACATTTGAAGCAAGAAAGAGAGAAGAGAATTTGAAAAATTAAGAAAACTTCAGTTCGATTGTAGACTTGTTAATTGAATTTTCTCTGGAAGAAGTTGTGGATATTTTTGTGATTAAATGTGTAAACAAGGAATGGGAACACAGGTTGTTGCTTTTTTTAAATTGACAACGAATTAGTTTGTTTTGAAATTTTTTTATTATGGTAAACAATAATACATACGTATTAACTGCATACATTATTATTAATAACTGTATTTTGTTTTTTCTTGATAAAACTCAACTAATTCAATGAAGATGAAAGTGAAATATATTTTATTAACGAAGAAATGAACCTATAAATTTAATGTTTTTCTTAATCAAATATTACTTTTATTAGTTAAAATATTTAATTGAAAACATTGTGTCCCACAAAGGACTCCCTGATTTTAAGAGTAAATATCTCGGAAACGGAGCTCGATAGAAAAATGAAAACAAGTGTTACAAAAAGTTTCAAAATTAGTTACAAATGTTTCCGACAGGTGTCGCCGCAGGATGTAGTCACAGTACGGAGTCCGAGATATAGGCTATAAACTACTGTCCTTTTGCTAGCAGCCATTGCAATCGCATCACAAATTGCAACTAATTTTGAAACTTCCGTGTCAGATTTTTACGGCTTTCGAAATAAACATAACACTTATTTCATTCTTCTATCGATCTCTGTTTCCGAGATATTTACTCTTAAAATCAGGGAGTCCTTTGTGGGACACACCCTTTATAATCAATAACTAAAGTAAAACAAATACCTCATTTACAAATGGCACATACAAAAATACTCTTATTTTAACCTTTCGCTCTTTTTTCCTTTCTATATTAAGTTTGGTCTCTCTTTATATTCACTTAAGCGCAATTTTTAAATAAAAAATATTAGCTACTTGCAATTATTTAAATTTTAAAGTCCAAATAAACATTTCTACTATGAAAAATATGCGTCAAAATGAAAAATTTGTCGATGACGTTAACAGGGGAGTCATTTTAAACGTTCCTGCACAGAGTGAATTTTATTTTATCCAGTTTAGGCTCTACTAATTCATAAATTAAGAGTGTTCGATTAAACGGCCATCTGGCCCGTTTATGTATCCATTCATTTCTTCATTTATGTGTTCAAACTATGTATTTAGCTAGTAACAGCAGCCACCCATTTTCGATGAATATGCAAAAATAGATCATAACTGACAAGGGCACCATCCGAACCTGTATCTCACAAACTCACACCATATTGAAATATGTTACTCACTTAAAGCTGTTACTGATGCTTGCAAAATACGACATCGCGATATTCACAATGAACAGCGAAACGAAAAAAACTGAACGGACATTTTGTAACAATGGAATCTTTGTATGGCTATGTGCTATTTCAATTTGTTGCTGAACTTAAGTTCATCAATACCGGTTTCGCCAGAAAAATCTCATAGTTTGCAAAAACCCTTGTTTACATCAGAGACTTTCAATAGAGAGACATGCCATTTCATTATTTTCCCATAGAAAAAATGTAATATGCTGTTAATAGGCCATTCATGAATGACGCAAGTAGTAACATTGAGGCAAGGCATTATTGACGTCACAGTAAAACCTGGGCGTGTCCAGTTAAATTTCCGATTTCAATTGTTAGACATTGTACAAAGTTTTTTTCAGGTTAACATTTTTTGTACTTGTGTTTTTAATTTTAAAATTATTTTCTGGACATCTTATATTTAAACAGAAACGGCACAAAAACATTTTAAATTTCAAGCAATTTTATTTTGTGTTGAAAATAATTTTCACAAAAGTACAAACTCGTCTATTCCTGTTAAAACTTAAATTGCTAAATAGATTTTATAAATATTGTTTTATGTGCATTTATCATGCAAAAATATCCACATAGTTCCTAATGTGTATTTTATAATTCCCATTATCAGAATCTAAAGATGATAAAATTGAACTATGCGAAAAATGAAATATACAAATGCTAATTAATCTCTCATGTACAAATTTATAAAAGACAAACAATTCTCGATCAGGAAGAAGTACGAACAGCGAAAATGTAATCACTACAGAAATCTCGAATATCAACTATAGATAATTATAACACTGTTAAATAAACTTTGCCTGCATTTCAGTTAATTGTTTTCTGGCTCTTTGCAAACTTACTCTGTATTTATTTAGCTTCATTCGTAGTCGCTTTTTTCGGGATGGCAGCTAGTTCTCTTGCTGTTTGTTTTTTTTCTGCTTTTTTGGTGGTGGTGTGTTGAGAAATGGTAATTTTCTTTTGACACTTGCAGTCTTTTCTTCCTGAAGTGACTCTTTGGGATCATCTTGGGATGATTCATAGTGCACTTCTGATGTACAAAGAGCGGAAGAGGCATTGATGATCTGTTCTTGGTATTGTGAAGTGGATGGTGAAGGTTCATGGTGCTGTGAAGTGGGTGGTGCACCATGAGTTGATGTTTTCCATGTTTTTGTAAAAATGGTGGGAATAGCTGATTTAATAGATGGCTTCTCTTGCCTGCGTTATAAAATTGTTCATTTGCGAAATGTGCTGGACTAGTATGAAATTTTTACTGAATTTTTCAAAAGTTTCAGTAAGCAGGTCGCTACTTCCATAGGCTGTTAACCATATTTAGCACCTAACAATGTCAAAGTTAACGACAGCAATAAACTAAGAAAGTATAATTATGCATATGTAATGAATATCATAAAATGAAAAAACACGAATTCATTTATTTTTGAAAAATTTCGTTAATCAATTTCAAAAGATTTTTATTTGTTTTTTTTTTACTATCTTTATTAAAATTAAAAAATAAGAATCATAAACATAAGGTAATGAATTTCATAATTTATAATAGGTAAATTGCTTATTATTTAAATTGCTTAAAATTATTTAGGATTTAATTTGATTTTATAAAATAATCGATATAGTAAAAAATTATGATGACAATATATTTTTGGCTTTTAACAATATATTGAATATTAACAATCATCGTTTTTTCGTTTGTTGGAAAAAATGAAGGTTGGATTGTTGTTAGGCACTATGGAAGTTAAAAATTTATAATTAAGATATTTACTGTAAATAGACGTACCTCTCAGGCTCCGTTTGAAATCTAAAGAACGAAAGGTGCTTTACACCACGACGTTGGGCACAAAATTTTGCAAGCACACCACTGACCAGACATGCCTTAGTAAAACAATCTGACAAGTTCTATGATGGTTTTCGCTCGTCGATTTGATCGTTGCTAAACTTTGAACATCTAGCGAAACTTATAATCGAAACTATGACGTCGTCGTCGTCGTTACAGCGCCATCTAAACATATCCAATGAAACACCTAAGAGTCCGTATTACATGAAAATTAAGTAAATGACATGTCTCCCTATTGAAAGTCTCTGGTTTACATGAAACTACAACTTGCAATTCCACACTACTAAATCGGACATTGCAAAAATCGTCACGACAACTGAAACACGTTGCATTCAATTAGCAATAGCTAGGAAACTACACAACATGTAAAAGCTTGTAAATAGTCCATTAGACAGAAGGATATGACAATTGCAGTATTGCCAACTGCTCGTCGCTACGATGATCCTTTGCCGCGTAATTAAAAAAGTTCGGTTATTTTTTGAACAGAACTCGTAGGTATTATACATTACCTTGCGAAAAGTCATGGGACAACACCAATTTAATGGAAACACTTAGGAAATCCATGTGTTAGTATCTAGTTGGTCCGCTTTTTGATGTTATCACAGCCTCTGCTCTGTCGGGCATACTGTTCACAAGTTTTTGATATGTTTCTCAGGAATTTTTCACTATTCCGCCAAAAGCACCTTCGACAATTCAGTCATATATTTCGGGAACTCCGCTCCTGTGCGCAATAGACGCTCCAACACTTCCTAAAGATGTTGGATGAGGTTGAGATCGGGGCTCTGTGCAGTCCAGTCAAGTGCTTTACATTCAGATGACCAGCCACAGAAACGACTGGACCCAGACCAAACCACAGAAAGCACCCCCACACCATCACTGACACTGAAAACGTGATAATGCGCTGGTTTTCATGGCAGCGAAGAGTCACATTCAGTGAGCAGGAGATGCCAGTGTTTCCAAACATACAAAAAGATTAAGAATTTATTTAAGAGCAAAGCATCTGGAAAAAAGCCTATGTGTCGCGGTACACCCGACCGAAGTGAAACTTCAAGTGCATGATAATAGTCTGTGAAAACAAGAACAGATGAAGGAACAGAATTGCATGATAATACCCCCCCCCCTTCATCTGTTCTTGGTGAAAAACATTGGATGATGTAATCAGTGAAAAGGATTAGTTACTAATAATGATTAAAAACACAATACAGGGTGATTACAAAAGAACTTCACACTTTAAAAATTTATTACATCAAAGCTATTCAGAATATAGACACACCACACAGGGATTCTTAAAGAAACTCTCTTGAAGTTTATTGTGACACAGTTAAAGATGTTCAATATGCCCCC